>SJYC01055298.1:0-37423 GCA_006408675.1 Madoqua kirkii | reverse complement strand
AGCAACACTAGAAAAACATAAGCTAGAAACTCTACTCAATAATTCGATAACACAAATAGCCCATATCTATAAAAGAAATTGAATTTTTAGTTAAGAGCCTTCCCACAATGAGAACTCTATGCCTGGATGAGTTCACTTATTAATTCTACAAAATATTTAAGGAAGACATAATGCCAGATCTACCAAAACTCAGTGAAAATTGAAGAGGGGAGACTATTTTCCAATTCATTCTCTGAGGCCTATATAATCCTGATAACTAAACCAGCTAACTCATTATAAGAAAACTACTGAAAGAGATCCCTCATGAATATAGAGATAAGAATTTTAAGCAAGAGTCTAGCAAAATAAATCTAACAATATATGAAAATGATAATACAGATTGATCAAGTAGGGTTTAATCTTAGCAATGCATAGTTTGTTTAGTATTTGAAAATCAGCATAATCTACCACATTAATCAACTGAGAAAATGATTTTGATAAATACAGAACAAGCAACTGACTAAATCCAACATCTATTAATGATTTAAAAAAGAAACTCACAGGAAATTAGGAGTAGGAGACAACTTGTTAAATTTGATAAAGAGTATCTATGGGGTCGCACAGAGTCAGACACGACTGAAGCAACTTAGCAGCAGCAGCAGCATCTATGGAAAGCCTACAACTATTCTGCAGAACTGTGACATATTAAATCAGAAGAAAGACAAAGATGTGCATTCTCACAACTACTATTAACATTTTATCGGAAGTTCTGAATAGTTTAATCAGGCAAAAATAAATATATTTTTATATATTTATAAAAATATAAAAAATATCCAGATTGAAAAAGAAGATATAAAACTGCATTAACTGATAACATGATCACCTACATAAAAAAACCTATAGAATCTACAAAAAAGATACTAGAACTAAGTGAATTTAGCAAGATTGAAGGATACAACATTAACAGACAAACATAAATTGTATTTCTATATATGAACAACAATTAAAAATAGAAAAAATTTAAATAGCATCAAAAATTATTATTTCTTTGGGGATAAAAGCAACTAATGAAGATCTAAATCAATGGAAAGATATATCTTATTCAAGAATCAAAACATTTAACATTGTTAAGATGTCAGTTCTCCCCTTACTGGTCATTCGATTTTTGTCGTGATCTTAACCTAACAGGAGATTCTGTAGAATCTTATAAATGCATCTAAAATTACTGCAGAAGTGCAAAAGACCTAGAATAGTGAAAATAACTTTGGAAAACAGAACAAAAAAAATCTACAGAACTAATACTTCTTATATAAAAGTTTATTCATGGGAAATAGATGGGAAAACAGTGGAAACAGTGTCAGACTTTATTTTGGGGGGCTCCAAAATCACTGCAGATGGTGACTGCAGCCATGAAATTAAAAGACACTTTATTTTCTGGAAGGAAAGTTATGACCAACCTAGATAGCATATTCAAAAGCAGAGACATTATTTTGCCGACTAAGGTCCATCTAGTTAAGGCTATAGTTTTCCAGTAGTCATGTATGGATGTGAGAGTTGGACTATAAAGAAAGCTGAGTGCCAAAGAATTGATGCTTTTGAACTATGGTGTTGGAGAAGACTCTTGAGAGTCCCTTGGACTGCAAGGAGATCCAACCAGTCCATTCTAAAGGAGATTAGTCCTGGGTGGTCTTTGGAAGGAATGATGCTAAAGCTGAAACTCCAATACTTTAGCCACAACATGCAAAGAGTTGCCACACTGGAAAAGACTCTGATGCTGGGAGGGATTGGGGGCAGGAGGAGAAGGGGACAACAGAGCATGAGATGGCTCGATGGCGTCACCAACTCGAAAGACATGAGTTTGAGTGAACTCCGGGAGTTGGTGATGGACAGGAAGGCCTGGCGTGCTGCAATTCATGGGGGTCACAAAGAGTCAGACACGACTGAGTGACTGAACTGAACTGAACTGAGAATAATCAAGACTATATAGTACTGTCATGAAGGTTGAAAAATAGAAGAGTGGTGCATAATAAAGAATCCAGAGATAGGCCCACACCCATGTGGATAATTTTCAACAAAAATACAAGGGCAATTTAGTGGAGAAAATACAACCTTTTCAACAAATGGTGCTGGGGAAATTGTCTAAACATGTAAACAGAACACTTCAACAATAACAACAAAAATAAGACAGGTAGCACATATACATGTGAAAGGACATTCAACATCTGTAGTCATTAGGAAAATGCAAACAGAACCAAAATGGGACATTCTTAACACACCTATCACAATTGCTAAAACTGAAAAAACTAACTAAACCAAGTGTTGGCGATACTGTGAAGGACATGGAAGAACTAGAATGCTCATACACTCCTAGTGGAAACGTAAAACAGAACAACTACTTTAAAAAGCACAGCAAATGTGCTCCAAAATCCCTGCAGATGGTGACTGTAGCCATGAAATTAAAAGACGCTTGCTCCTTGGAAGGAAAGTAATGACAAACCCAGACAGCATATTAAAAAGCAGAGATATTACTTTACCAACAAAGGTCCATATAGTCAAAGCTGTGTTTTTTCTAGTAGTCATATATGGATATGAAAGTTGTACCATAAAGAAGGCTGAGCACCGAAGAATCGCTGCTTTTGAACTGCAGTGTTGGAGAAAACTCTCGAGAGTCCCTTGTACTGCAGGGAGATCCAACCAGTCAGTCCTAAAGGAAATCATTCTTGAATATTCACTGGAAAGACTGATGCTGAAGCTGAAGCTCCAGTGCTTTGGCCACCTGATGTGAAGAGCTGACTCATTAGAAAAGGCCCTGATACTGGGAAAGATGGAAGGCAGGAGAAAGGAACAACAGAGGACAAGATGGTTGGACTGCATCATCGACTCAATGGACATGAGTTTGAGCAAGCTAGGGAGTTGGTGGTGAACAGGGAAGCCTGCCGTGCTGCAGTCCATGGGGTTGCAAAGAGTTGGCCATGACTAAGCAGCTGAACAACATCTTTGAGAAGAGTTTGACAATTTCTTAGAGTGCTAAATATTCCATATGACCCAATCATTCTGTTTCTAGAATTTTCTCAAAAGAAGGAAGAGCATATCTATATAAAGACTTGTAAATAAACATTTATATCAGATATAAATACACACAAACAGGCATACTCATCAAAAACTTAAAACGACTCAGCCATCAACAGGTGAATGGATAAACATATTGTGATCTAATCATACAATATACTAAAAAGGGCTTCCCTGGTGGCTCAGAGGTTAAAGCGTCTGCTTTCAATGTGGGAGGCCCGGGTTTGATACCTGGGTTGGGAAGATCCCCTGGAGAAGGAAATGGCAATCCACTCCAGTATTCTTGCCTGGAGAATCCCATGGACAGAGAAGCCTAGTAGGTTACAGTCCACAGGGTCGCAAAGAGTCGGACACGACTGAGCGACTTCACCTCATCTCACCTCAAGTAGTAAAAAAGCAATGAACTGCTGATACAACCAACAACATAGATGTATCTCAAATAATTATGCTGAAAATTAAAGTGGCCAGATGTAAAGAGCATATATTATATAACTCCATTTATATAAAAGTTTAGAAAATTTCAAACTAATCTATAATGATAGAAAGCAGATTCATAGTTGCCTGGAAGTTGGGAGCTAGGATGAAGTGAGGAAAAGCAGGAAGGCAATATTTTAAAGGAGAAGAAAACAAGGGAAAAATTACATTATTCTCCTATTCTAAGAAAAAAATTTCTTACTCAAATGGGAAAAAACTCAAGAAATGAGATTTGTAAGGTATTATTAAAATTGTGATTTGACTTGAAAAGTCATGCATGTCTAGCAGTTTTGAGTCCAGCTATTGTCTTTGCAATGAATAGAGGACAAAAGTAACTTAGCTTTAAATTTGTCTTAAATTTAGCTCTGAACAACAGTGAAGCATCTTCTTGTTCCTAGATTATGAGACATGACAGGCAGTCTTTCTGAATCTGAAATTTACTGACTGCACAGTTTAACATAAATTAAATGCAGAAACCCTGATGCTGGGAAAGATTGAGGGCAGGAGGAGAAGGAGGTGACAGAGAATGAGATAGTTGGATGGCATCACATAATCAAAGGACATGAGTCTGAGCAAACTCTGGGACATAGTGAAGGACAGGGAAGCCTGACATGTTGCAGTCTGTGAAGTTGCAGAGTCGGACACTACGGAGTGACTGAACAACTGCTACTGCTACTAAGTTGCTTCAGTCGTGTCTGACTCTATGCGACCCCATGGACTGCAGCCCACCAGGCTCCCCCATCCCTGGGATTCTCCAGGCAAGAGTACTGGAGTTGGGATGCCTTCACCTTCTTCACAACAGCCTGTTACAATGCAGAAACATTCCTAAGAACTACCAAGTAGTACAGGTACAGTGGACATCCTTCATCATATATCTTTCAAGCAACGGTTACAAAACTCTCAACCAGACCACTAGTTCCAGAGAGAATAGTTAGTAAATTCACAAGAGTAATTCTTGGTAATTGTTTATCACCCAATTGCCAGACCAGCTAACTTGGATGAGCTAATTTCATTGAGTAATTAACCTATTTATTCCAGTTGGATGTGAGCAGAGTTCACACAGCATCACACATCAATATCATCTCTAGTAGCCTTCAAAAGTGAGGCTAATGAATGGTTTGCCACAGCCGCACTGCTGAGCACGCTCCGCTGCACATGCCAAACGATAAAAAAGCCCTCATCCATCAGCTTGCTTGCCAGCCACCAGTAACAGCCATCTGTCAAGGAAAACTTTTCCTCTTTGGGAAAAAAATCAAGAAAAATCAAAATGTAAGCATTCTCTTGAGAGTTATGCACTAATGACCCAGTGAAATTAAGCCCCAAATAGTATCAGGACACTTCCAATGAGCTGCAGTGGACAGTTGGATGGATTTACAGCTGCTGATTCAGGGAAAGTTTCACATGAATTACATGGCAAATCAGCCTAGACTCAGTTGGGTGCAAAATTCTGTGTTAAAAAAAAAAAAGGAAAAAAATAGAAAACCACAGATGGAGTAGTTCATGTAGAAACTCTAGGATCTGGCCAGTTTTCATCCATCTGACTTCAGCCTCCTCAAGGTACAGGGACTTATTTATTCAATCAGTGCTTCACTGGTAAAAGCATGTTTCCCTGAAAGGTGATCTCATCTTCCACAAAGTCAAGACCCCTCCTTGGCCAGAGAGACAGATAAAGCTTTATTGCTGATGCTTCAGTTAAAGCTGTAAGACATCGGTTATCTGGACTTGTTGATGCAAGGGTTTACTGCCTATCAATTAGATTTCCTCCCATCTGAAATATTTGTGTTTTAATATTTTGAATATCAACCACAAAAAGAAATATATTTTATATCAGTCACCCATAGCTAAAGAGGGGATTTTCCAAATACTCAGCAATCATTGTGTCACTGGTATCAATTTTTCACTGGCACATTTCCTATCAGAATAGGGAATTTATCAAGACTAAGACATCAGCCATGTACAGCCTATTACTGCCATACCAATTGGGTACATTATCATGAAACATAAGTTTGAACCGTACTTCCCCTTAGGGTGAGCAATGCATTTATATTTTTTTATTCTGTTCTATTCTCTTTCTTTCATTTGTTTATATGCTAACCATCCCAGATGGTGCTAGTGGTAAAGAACCCACCTGCCAATGCAGGAGACGTGGGTTTGATCCCTTGGTTGGGAAAATCCCCTGAAGTAGGAAATGGCAACACACTTCAGTATTCTTGCCTGAAGAATCCCACAGACAGAGGAGCCTGTCCAGCTACAGTCCAGAGGGTCGCAAAGAGTTGGACACAACTAAGCAGGCATACACATGACCCATTAAAATGCTTTCATGATCAACTAATGCATATAGCATGCAGTTCAAAAAACACTGCCCTGACAAGGTGATTAAATTTTTTTATTGTGGAAAGATATACATAACATAAAATGTACCACTTTAACCATTTAAATGTTCAGTGATATTAAGCACATTCACAGTGTTGTGCAACTATTACCACTATCCACCTCCAGAACTTTTTCATCTTCCCAAACTGAAATTCTGTACCCATTAAACACTAACTTCCCACCTCCTCTCTCCCTAAACCCTGGCAACAGCCATTCTGCTTTCTGTCTCTATGAACCTGTCTACTTTAGGTACGAAGGCTCATTTTTAAGGTATAATATTTATAAAAAGTAGGAATAAGCATATAATAGAACCATCATCAAAATGTGAAGTTCTCTCATACTTATATTGTTCAATGTCTTATGAAAAGATACTGCAGATCAGTGATACAGAAATCTACATGAGATATTTAAAATATTCTATATGTCCATCAGCAGATGAACGGATAAGAAGGCTGTGATACATATTCACAACGGAGTATTACTCAGCCATTAGAAAGAATACATTTGAATCAGTTCTAATGAGGTGGATGAAACTGGAGCCTATTATACAGAGTGAAGTAAGCCAGAAAGAAAAAACATTAATACAGTATACTAACACATATATATGGAATTTAGAAAGATGGTAACAATAACCCTGTATGTGAGACAGCAAAAGAGACACAGATGTATAGAACAGTCTTTTGAACTGTGTGGGAGAGTGAGAGGGTGGTATGATTTGGGAGAATGGTATTGAAACATGTATAATATCATATATGAAACGAACTGCCAGTCCAGGTTCGATGCAGGATATAGGATGCTTGGGCCTGGTGCACTGGGATGACCCAGAGGGATGCTATGGGGAGGGAGGTGGGAGGAGGGTTCAGGACAGAGGACACGTGTATACCTGTGGCGGATTCATGTTGATGTATGGCAAAACCAATACAATATTGTAATTAGCTTCCAATTAAAATAAATAAATTTATCTCTGGGCTTTCTATTTTGTTCCACTGAAGCCCAGAGATAAATCTACACACCTACGGACACCTTATCTTCGACAAAGGAGGCAAGAACATACAATGGACAAAAGACAATCTCTTTAACAAGTGGTGCTGGGAAAACTGGTCAACCACTTGTAAAAGAATGAAACTAGATCACTTTCTAACACCACACACAAAAATAAACTCAAAATGGATTAAAGATCTAAACATAAGACCAGAAACTATAAAACTCCTTGAGGAGAACATAGGCAAAACACTCTCCGACCTACATCACAGCAGGATCCTCTATGATCCACCTCCCAGTATACTGGAAATAAAAGCAAAAATAAACAAATGGGATCTAATTAAAATCAAAAGCTTCTGCACAACAAAGGAAACTATAAGTAAGGTGAAAAGACAGTATCACAGCAGGAGCCTCTATGATCCACCTCCCAGTATACTGGAAATAAAAGCAAAAATAAACAAATGGGACCTAATTAAAATCAAAAGCTTCTGCACAACAAAGGAAACTATAAGTAAGGTGAAAAGACAGCCTTCTGAATGGGAGAAAACAATAGCAAATGAAGCAACTGACAAACAACTGATCTCAAAGATATACAAGCAACTTATGCACCTCAACTCCAGAAAAATAAACGATCCAATTGAAAAATGGGCCAAAGATCTAAACAGGCATTTCTCCAAAGAAGACATACGGATGGCTAACAAGTATGTTTAGAAAGGTTATTACGAAAAACTTTTTAAATTACACAACTAGTATGTATTCATTGTACAAGACAAATAAAAATATAAAAGAAGGAAAAAAAGTAGTTATAGTCCCCTCAGAGGTAGCCATTGTCAACTTCATGTGACATTTCCTTCTAATATTTTCTCTGCACATTTTGGTAACTGGTTGAAATCCTACCAAGTAGCATTGAGTATCCTGCTTTTTGTCTTAACAGTATATTATAATTAGAGGTGACCTTACTTCCGTTTAGTAGCTTTACTTCACTGCAGTGAACACTTTTGTGTGTGTGAGGCTTTGTCTGAGTTTCAGAGGATTTGTTTGGGATAGATTCCCATTTCTAGAATTTACTGCTTCAAAAGATAGGGATGATTTTTTGACTAGTGGTGAGAAATGATTAATTTCTAGAAACCAGTGGTACTAATTCATACTCTTTTCAGTAGAACTTGAGAAAATTGGAAAACTAGAAATCTTCCTGAATGAAATGTAGGTTTGTGAAACTTGAAGCTTTGGTACTAATCGGTCCTGGATGATATGGAGTGAAATTGATCAGACTTATTGGTGGATGTGCTTCTCTCCACTGCAGTGATACCCTTCACTCCTCTAAAATTTTGTATTAACCAGCTTTCTTAGTCCCGTACCCTTCCAGTGCACAGATTTTAATGTGCAATAAAACATTTTGGTTTTAACTGCATTTACTCTCTCGTCTGATTGTGGAATATTCCTGGTTAATATGCTTCTGCAAAAGAAATGGTTAACTACTGGGAAATGAAACAAAATGGATAGTCTGGTGTATGGGATGATCCCGGGAGATGGGGGGGGGGGAGGGAGGTGGGAGGGGGCTTCAGTATGGGGAGATTGTGTACACCTGTGGCTGATTCATGTCAATGTATGGCAAAACCAATACAGTATTGTAACATAGAATAAAGTATTAAATAAAAAAAAAACAACAAAAAAAACAACAAAAAAAACCCATCTGAAACTCATTTTCTCCTCTGACCCATCCCCAGATGCCTGGGGAAGGAAAACACCTGGATACACATTGCCAGGAGCCACTGTCTGAGCACTCTTTCTTTTATACCATTTAAAGAAAAAATGTATTTTATTTATTCTTGCCCGTGCTGAGTCTTCGTTGCTGTGTGGACTGTTCTCTGGTTGAGGAGAATATGGGCTGCTCTCTAGTGTGATGCATGGGATGCTCGTTGTGGTGGCTTCTCTCATTGTGGAGCCTGGGCTCTAGGACATTCAGCCTTCAGGGGTTGTGGTTCCTAGGCTCTAGAGCACAGCCTCAGTAGCTGTGGCGCATGGGCTTAGGTGCTCCAAGGCATGTGGAATCTTCCAGGATCAGGGATCGAACCTGTGTCTCCTGCCTTGGCAGGTGGATTCTTTACCACTGAGCCACCAGGGAAGCCCTGAGCACTCTGATTCCTGATTGAGCAACATGCTTCTTAGCCTCTTGCTTTGAGGGTCTACATGATTATAGGGTTAGGCAAGTAATTTTCTGCACCTATGTTTCCTCATTGTAACATGAGGATGATAATACCTGCCCTGCCACCTCACAATGTTAGTGTGAGGTTTAATAATAACTTTCAAAAGTAGGTCAAATGTATTGAGTACTTACTATTTTTTTTTCAGGTATCATCTGCATATTATCTCACTTAATCCTTATATTAATGCTGGAAGCCAATAGCTTTATCATCCCTGTTTTGCAGATAAGAACACTAGTTAATAGAGGTGACTGGACCAAGATCAGCATGGCTAAGAACTGGTGGGGCCTGATCTTGAAGACAGGACCTCTGAGTTCAGAAATTATATGGGATAATGCCTACAAAAGCATTTTTTTTTTGCAAGCTGAAGAGGTCTCAGAAATACATGAGGTTAATACTTTGTCTAGGATTAATTCATAGGACCACACTGGAGTCCACCTCCTACCTTTGTCTCCCTAATGTGGCTTTCCTGTCTGGGCCCTTTTCCAGGCCTAGTGGACTTAAGAAACTTCACAACTTTTCCTGTGAAGTTTTTCCAACAAAAACTTCTTATGTTTTTTCTCCTGATGGTTCTGGATCACTGGCATCTTTGGCTATAGGATCTTGGAGATCACTGCTGAAATTTGAGTCTTCGACATCACGATAATTGATGTATCACCTGTAATGGCCTGACTCCTTACTGGGGAGAAATGCTTCCCCTGATCTTTGGAAAGGAAGAGCCAAACTGTGGTCTTTGTTGAAAATCAGCCACTGTGCTTCTAGGATCAAAATGACCAGGATGACACCTTGCACAGATCCCCAGTGGATGCTATTTTTCTTTTCTCTTCCCTGTGCACCATCTCAGATGGAAAACTGCTGCCTGGTCTGCTAAGGTAAGAAGTACTGCTGATAAGTGCGTCTCAGGGTTGTTGGAATAGTTTCAGGATACGTGAGTATATTACTTCATTTCTGGACTTCCCCTTTATTGCAAAATATCTGTTTCCTTGGGTGTGCTTGCCCTACAGAAGGAAAAATTCCTCAGTCTCAGATTTCTTCCAGGCTACTTCCTGTTTCTTTCCTAGGGTTAGTTCTAGTCATCTTTGCTCTGGTGTGTGACTCAGTCTAGGAGCATTTCAGATTTATCCAACTTTATCCCACTCATAAACATATATTACTTTTTCCCCCCTACACGATCTTACTTAGACTATCCCAAACTCTTGGCATGATTTTCTATTTAGGCTCAGAGCCACAGTCAAGTTTACGTTCAAGGGCTGTTCTTTTGATTACTCTTCTAGCCCTTTTTGACTTCCATGTTTCAAAACCTCTGATGCTATCAATACTTTACCAGCCATCACCTATGGAAGCCCTTGATTTTAGTGGATCTTTCTGACTGACACAGCCAATTCCTTTTATATCACCACCTTGATAGGATGCCATCAGCTCGATACTTTCACCATTTCCCTTCCAAACCCACCATTCCACACTCAGCTTCCTCCTTCTTTTAACTTAATATGTTTGCTTTTCAGAAAAAGATTAGGAAGAACTGATGGTAAGCACGCAACTGGAACCAAGGAAGACTGCCAGGCACCCAGATGATAGCATTCCTCTTTCTCTAATCAATAATTCATTTGGAACTAGGATGTTTGAGGAAAAGGAGACTCAGCCTGCCATAGCCCTTCACAAACAAAAGAGAATGAGCAGAAGTTGAAAACAAAATGCAGTTTGGGACATGGACCAAGCAAATGAAAACATCTTGCAGCTGATAAAGACTGTGTAAACTTCTTTATGTTTCAATGGGATTGCTTTTGAAAAATGCAAGGGCATTGCTTATATTTTCTTTTGAAATGTATCTGTGCTGTGTAAATACAGCAATTGTGGCTTTTGACTTCTCCTTCTACCCCCAAGTCTTACATAATTTTAGTGCTGCAGTTTGATGGAGGCACAGACTTATATCATATCACATATGATATTATCAGATCAAAGCAAATAAAATACCCAGCAAAGGAGATTACTACCCTTACAGATGAGGACAGGTCCTGTCTTCCTCTGGAGAAGTCCACAGGATCAGAAATTTCAGGAATGATTTGTTGTTGTTAGGTCGCTTGGTTCTATCCGACTCTTTGTGACCCCATGGACTGTAGCCAGGCTGCGGTTCCTTCACCATCTCCTGGAGCTTGCTCAAACTCACTTTCATTGAATCGCTGATGTCATCCAACTATCTCGTCCTCTGTCATCCCCTTTTCTCCTCCTTCCTTCAATCTTTCCCATCATCAGGGTCTTTTCTAATGAGTCAGAAATGATTAACTGACTTCAAATGTCCAGGATGCCCATACATGAGAACACTTGGGTCCCTTCTCTGTAAATGCTCTCTTTGTTCCCATCAGGTTTATTCCCTGCTTTTTCTGCTCTCTTTCCCATGTCCTAATTTTAGTCTCATTATGCTTGTGGGGCTTGTGTTTAGTTGCTAAACCGTGGCCCTTTTCATATTCCTCTCAAGACGGGTGAACATATCAAGTGTCTGCATGAGTCACCCCCTGGTGAGGCCACCAGTTTCCTCATAGAACAGTCCATGGCTGGGTCCCATTTCCCCATCTTTGCTCCTGGACCCTGAATCATCATGGCCAAAGCTTGGTCTGCTCTCTGCAGTCTCAGCGCCCCAGTTTGAGATCTCAGCGACTTGTGGGAAGTTCCTCCTCCTCAACCTATCCAGCTGGATCTCCAACACTCCTCTGCCCATCTTTGCTGTGGAGGTTCATTTCCTTCCTGGTTTTTTTTTTTTTTTTAAAGGGAAAGTGAAACCGCATTTATTCACAGGGAATATAGTATGTTGCCCTTGAGGAAACTGTTTTTAAAACATTTTACAAAATTTAACTGTATTTGATTAACACTATTCTGTTAGTTTCTGGTGTACAGCTTCAGATTCTTTTCCTTTATAGGTTATTATAAGATATTAGATATTGTTCTCTGTGCTATACAGTAAACCCTTATTGTTCATCTATTTTATATACAGCGGCATCTGTCTGTTACTCCTGTACTCCTAATCTGTCCCTCTCTTCCCTTTCCCTCTGTGGTAACCTTAGGTTTGTTTTCTATATCTGTGAGTCTGTTTCTGTTTTGTAAGAAAATTGATTTATATTAATTTTTTTAGATTCACACATAAGTGATATTATCAGTACACGGTGTTTGTCTTTCTCTGACTTACTTCACTTAGTGTGATAATCACCAGGTCCATCAGTATTGCTGCAAATGACGTTATTTCATTCTTTTGTACAGCTGAGTAATATTCCACTGTGGGTGTATACACACATACCACATCTTGTTTATTCATTCCTCTGTTGGTGGGCACTTCAGTTCAGTTCAGTTCAGTCACTCAGTCCTGTCCAACTCTTTGCGACCCCATGAACTGTAGCACGCCAGGCCTCCCTGTCCATCACCAGCTCCTGGAGTTCACCCAAACTCATGTTCATCGAGTAGGTGATGCCATCCATCCATCTCATCCTCTGTTGTCCCCTTCTCCTCCTGCCCCCAATCCCTCCCAGCATCAGGGTCTTTTCCAGTGAGCCAACTCTTCACATGAGGTGGCCAAAGTATTGGAGTTTCAGCCTCAACATCAGTCCTTCCAATGACACTTAGTTAACTACTATTTCTTAGCTATTGTGAATAATGCTAATATAACCATTGTGGTGCGTGTATCTTTTGGAATTAGAATTTTCATCTTTTTTCAGATCTATTCTCCAGAGTGGGATTGCAGGATCATGTAGCAAGTCTATTTTTTACTTTCTTAAGGAATCTCCATACTGTTCTCCATAATGACTGTATCAACTTATATTCCTACCAATAGGGTAACAGGGTTCCCCTTTCTCCACACCCTCTCCAGCATTTATCGTTTGTAGATTTTTTGATAACGGCTCTTCTGACTGGTGTCAGGGGGTACCTCATTGTTGTTTTGATTTGCATTTCTGTAATAATTTCCCATTTGGAATACCGTCCGCTGGGTTGCAAAGAGTCAAAACTGAGCACACTCACAATATTTTTCCATGTGCCTGTTGGCCATATGTATGTCTTCATTACCCTTGACTTTTTTTTTTTAATTTAGAAGGTTTTGCCTATGGGCAGGTTTTCTCACACTGCTTCCTCCCTCTTTGTCCTTCTGTTTTCCTTTGTGTGTCTGACTCTCGGTTCTACATGTGTATCTTATATGAAATACCTTCTATGAAGTAGTATTGTCACTTGCTAGTAAACTTTTTTTTTAAAAAAATCTTTTTTTTCTATGAATTCAGGAAAGGACCAGAGCTTGAAATTCAGGAAACATCTAGAACCCAAGAATGTAGCCTGAATGGGGAAGCAGATGTAGCAGAATGGGGAACTTAGCTGGACTTAGCCCTCCCCCTCTTCTTGGAGACCCAGTCCCACCTTGCTTTGTTTCCTCTTCCCAGCTCTCCTCCCTTATAGCTCCTTTTGGAGCCAATAATTTCTATAAATCCACCACTTCCACTCCTCGATGCAGTGCAGATTCTGCCCCTGCCCGAGGCAAAATCAAAGCTCTTTCTAAAATGCAAATGCAGATTAATTTTCACAGCAGGGGAGACAAAATTAATAAATTAATAAATTGTGTTCTATTGATGTTGCTATTTTCAAGGATAAATATTTCTTTGGTGATGTTATCTTGAGAAAGCACTTGCTAAGACAGGCTCCTGTTTATGAAACAGAGGGCTTGTAGACCACGAGGACCAGTTTTTTCTTCCTGATGACCTGAGAATGGCATGATATGTTACTTAAGGAACACAAGACAAGAAATTTTAAAAACGACTGTGAAGGTAGAGGCATATGTTAAAATAGTTTGCTACTTGTTCTCTCGATTGTAGATGTGCCAGAGTTTAATCTAAACTGTACACAAACAATCAATAATTACACCTCTTTGTGGCTACTGAAGTCACTGTCCTTGGTTTCTCTCTGTAGGACCAACAGTTGACCTTTTAGTCTAGGGGTGGGCACTGTGATATTTTCTTGCAGAAGAAAAGGATCTCATATTAAAGGCTGCGTATTCTAAGTTTTCAGTTGCCTTCACTAGAAGTGACATGCATCTGATGGTTTGGATGGCTTAAGATCTTCAGCAAGACTGCTCTACGTACATTTTTAGTCACATTCATCATGAATATTCCCGTACCTAGAATTAGGTTTAAAACAAAGAAAAGCATTTTGTCATTCACAGGTTCAGTGACACTCATTCTTTACTCTCTTGTAAAAAATCTTTTTTTTCTATGAATTCAGGAAAGGACCAGAGCTTGAAATTCAGGAAACATCTAGAACCCAAGAATGTAGCCTGAATGGGGAAGCAGATGTAGCAGAATGGGGAACTTAGCTGGACTTAGCCCTCCCCCTCTTCTTGGAGACCCAGTCCCACCTTGCTTTGTTTCCTCTTCCCAGCTCTCCTCCCTTATAGCTCCTTTTGGAGCCAATAATTTCTATAAATCCACCACTTCCACTCCTCGATGCAGTGCAGATTCTGCCCCTGCCCGAGGCAAAATCAAAGCTCTTTCTAAAATGCAAATGCAGATTAATTTTCACAGCAGGGGAGACAAAAATTAATAAATTAATAAATTGTGTTCTATTGATGTTGCTATTTTCAAGGATAAATATTTCTTTGGTGATGTTATCTTGAGAAAGCACTTGCTAAGACAGGCTCCTGTTTATGAAACAGAGGGCTTGTAGACCACGAGGACCAGTTTTTTCTTCCTGATGACCTGAGAATGGCATGATATGTTACTTAAGGAACACAAGACAAGAAATTTTAAAAACGACTGTGAAGGTAGAGGCATATGTTAAAATAGTTTGCTACTTGTTCTCTCGATTGTAGATGTGCCAGAGTTTAATCTAAACTGTACACAAACAATCAATAATTACACCTCTTTGTGGCTACTGAAGTCACTGTCCTTGGTTTCTCTCTGTAGGACCAACAGTTGACCTTTTAGTCTAGGGGTGGGCACTGTGATATTTTCTTGCAGAAGAAAAGGATCTCATATTAAAGGCTGCGTATTCTAAGTTTTCAGTTGCCTTCACTAGAAGTGACATGCATCTGATGGTTTGGATGGCTTAAGATCTTCAGCAAGACTGCTCTACGTACATTTTTAGTCACATTCATCATGAATATTCCCGTACCTAGAATTAGGTTTAAAACAAAGAAAAGCATTTTGTCATTCACAGGTTCAGTGACACTCATTCTTTACTCTCTTGACCACGTTTGTGTATATGTATTATTTCTTTGGCTTCCTTGGTGGTTCAGTGGTAAAGAATCTCCCTGTGACACAGGAGCCTTGGGTTCAATCCCTGGGTTGGGAAGCCCCCTGAGCAGGAAATGGCAACCCGCTCCAGGATTCTTGCCTGGGAAATCCCATAGACAGAGGGGCCTGGAGGGCTATAGTCCATGGGGTCACAAAGAGTTGGACATGACTAAGTGACTAAACAACAGCAACAATTATTTCTTTGGCCTTGACTTTGATCGGTATCTAGATTTAGTGACTGGCTCTGCAGATCCTGATAATAATTTAGATCAAACTTTAGTTTATTTCTTTATTATACATTTGGGAACTGTTAAGAAAATAGCCTATTTATAGCAAGATTCACGTACAAGATTGTATATTTATATACGATCTCTAGTCTGCCACCTGAGTGCATGCATGCTGAGTTGGTTTAGTTGTATCCCACTTTTTGCACGTCCATGGCCTGTAACCTGCCAGGCTCCTCTGTCCACGAAATTCTTCAGGCAAGAATACTGGAGTGGGTTACCATGCCCCACTCCAGGGGATCTTCCCAGCCTAAGGATCAAACCTGTGTCTTCAGAGGCTCATGCATTGCAGGTGGATTCCTTACCACTGTGCAACTGGGGAAGCCCTGTCACCTACTTCTCTTCCACGTGATAGCTACAGGCACCTGCTTTATCTCAGTGACAGATGCCTTTTGAAACTCCTATTTGACAAAGGAACTTTTTTTTTAAATTCAAAAGAAACCCCAAAACCAATAGCTTGTACTTTCTTGCAGTGTTGTCATTTAGAAGTGATTGACCAGATACTGTTCAAATTGAGGTGGTTTGATTTGTTTCCTGTCTAGGCTGACTGATTCTATCAGGCATTACTGATTAGGCATTACTGATTCTATCAGGCATTACTGATTTTCTTCCTGGCTTTATTTGGCACCATGCCATAGTCCATCAAAAGAGAAGCTTGTGATCAAAATAAGACTGGAGTTTTAAGGAAGATATTTCATTATCTCTTACAGTGCAGAAAAAGAATTTTTGAATCACAGATGAGGAAGCAAGAAAATCAGCAACATGAAAATAAACAGACATGTGGTTCTCAAATAGCAGATTACGTTCAGGAACATTCCTGAGTAGAATTTCTAACTATCTTCAGAAAGACTCAGGGTACAGGACTGAGGGCAACAGCCATGGACAACTTAGGCTGCACCTCTGCTGCAGATAAATTAAGAGTTTTGCCTAAGGCCATGGCCCTCTATCCTAACATTATCCAAATTATATCTATCCATCATTAGTCCTATAAGGTATGGAAAGTTTCATTGGTTGAAGCTATTTGAGATACAAATTCGCAAACGCATTAGCAATCAGAAATCATTTAAAATGTCGTTCAACCCCATCTTTCTCAGTCACTCTTCCCTCCTCTTCTCCCACATCAGATTTGTTTCTTTCCCATGGAGGTAGAGCCCACTGACCACATTTTGGGAACAGGCTATAACTCATTCTTCCTCAGCTCTCTTGCGTGGGTCCTGCAAACTGCATTGACTACCTGCTTGCTTTTATGAAGAGGAGTGTTCTTAAAACCAGACACTTTATTACAATTTGATTCTTACCATGTCAGTTCTTTTCCTCTTGGCCACCTGACACTTACCATTTCTCACTGAAAAAAAGGGGGAAGAAAAGTGGAAGATGCCTTGATGCTACTAAAGAATTGTGGAAGGTATTAGGAAACAAATTTCCTAATCCTGGACTCCTAACCAGCATGATTTAACCACCCAGCCTCCTATTTATCTTCATCATATCACTTTGCATTCCATTTGCTTTTTCTTCAACAGTGAATTTAGCTGGCTGAACACCAGGTTCTCTCCTTTCCCCAAGGATTGTCCCAGCTCAGAGCTTCTGTGATTCCACTGTTTCAGGTTCCTTCTGCCCCTCTGCACCAACAGCTTCACATCCCCATACCCAAGAAGCATCTCTCTAGGGGTTTACAATCTTTTTTTTTTCTTGGCATCTTCAGTAATTGGTTAGAGGAGATCACCGGGCCCTCTTCATGTCTTTGGAGAGCACCAGTGAACATATTTTTTGCTGGATATCTAGTCTTTAGCTTGCAATTTTCTGAACAATCTTTCTTGCCTGCACCGAGGCTTAAAGTTTATGAGTGGGTCACCAGCACAGATGCAATGTCATCAGTTGTCAAGGTGCCTGTTTCTTCTAGACAGTAGCTGAGTTAATTATTCAAGGCTATATTTCAAACAAAATCAAGAAAAGAGAAAGAAAATCTCATGGTCATCTCAGTTACTCTCTGGAAGTGAGATTTTCTTTCTTTTTTCCCCCTTCATTTTATTTGAACTATAACCTTGAATAATTCCTTTTCTTTTCCAATTTTATTTTTCTTTTCCAATTTCACAAACAAATTGCATATGTATAGAAAATGTATATGCACACACATTTTCATGCACACACACACACACATACAGAATGCATTCATGGAGGAAACTAAAAATCACCCATGATTTCATGACCTGAGAATCAAAACAGTTGACCTAGAGTTTTTACATTTCCTATAGCTCTATATTTCTGTTGTTGGTGGAAATTTACTTCCTATTATTGGCATTGCTTTGCATGGTGAGGAACACCACCCCACCCTGCCCCCACCTCTGGCTTAACACTCTTAGACTTTCTTTCCTATTCCCAGCTTGACTCCTGGGGAGAGGGGATGTCTTTGGACTGGCAATTTTGGGGAGAGGAACTAGGTATGAAGCGCCCAGCTCCTCCTTCTGTTGGAGTGTGCCCCTGGCAGGAATGCATGGTCCCACTTGCTCTCAGTCATGCTGCAAGCTCAGGGGTAAATCTATGGGAGCTCCCTGGGGAGGCTGGATGGTTAAATCATGCTGGTTAGGAGTCCGGGATTTTATTTACCAGCAGATGTAAACCACAATACACCAGAATTAGCTTTTGCTCAGCCTTGCATCAAGAAAAGTGAGAGTCGAGTCTTCATTCACCTTTGTCTTTCAGGTTGAGCAGGAAAGGAGGACTGTTGTTTATGAGCCCTCGAAACTCTGCTGTCTCTATCTCTCCATTCCGCCTTGAGTTTTGTTGGACTGGATGAGCTGAGGACCAGCTGCACTAAGTGCTAAAAATGTGGCCCCATCTCTCCTTCTCTTGGAGTCTATTTGTGCATTATAATGAAAGGGGAATTTTGTTTTATCATGGTAGAGATGGGGGTAGTTTGGACCAATGGAGAGAGCAGAAAGGCTGGGAAGAGCAATGTAGCATTTTATCCCTGCCTAAGTCTTTTATTGGATTTGAACATTTATGGTTAGAAGAATAAGGGCCCCAAATCAGAAAATCACAGAAGTCAAGAGAGACAGTCAATCTCTGGGCCAAAGAGAGCTCCTTTAGGCCCTAGTGACAAAGGAAGGTCCAGAATTGAAGAGGAGGACCTTTTTTCAATCTCTGACTTAAATCTGGCAGTAGTTTGGCTGTTTAACTATTGGAAGTCAATCCAGGGCATAGGTGATGAGGTTGTGGCTGAAAGCAAAGGTGGTAGCTGAAGTTTCGTGGTCAGAGGACACTGACAAGGGGACCAGCATGCTGAACGCAGGGAGATGCTGATGGTGGGATACATAAGACAATCCTTTGAAAACTTTCTAAAATTATGGAGGAATGTTTCAAAAGGGCCTAATTTCTAGGAATTATCCTGATAAGGATCTGTGTTGTGATAGCCATCAATTATCTGATAAATATTTACCAAGTGCATACTATAAGCCAGATATTCTTCTAAGTGCTAAGGTATCAAGGTGAACAAGACAGATACAGATTTCTTTCCACAAAGAAATTAGACCCTAAAAGGGGAGTTAGAGAGATAAATTTGAAGATAATGATGATGATGATGATGATGATGATTACTTTTGTCTGAGACATCTGTATGTATTTCTGTGTGTACTATATTAATATCATATACATATATGCATTAAATTTTTTATAAATTTAATATATCAGAATAGTTTTCTGTAATTACATACTGTACTTGAGTACCATTTTTAATGCCTACATAACATTTCTGCAGATAACCATGTTCTCCTTTCTATAACCCACATTTTACATTGGGCATTTGCTATGCTGTATCATGACTGTTTAATTGCAATTTTGTGATTCCAGCCACACCCCTCAAGGTCCCCGGGTATTCCCTGCATCCCTGGAAGCTGATTGGCTGTGCTCCGTCTCTTCTGTTGTTTAGTTGCCTTGGAACTTAGGGTGGCCCCTCTACATGGCTTAAGCACAACTTCAGCCTCTCCTGCTGCTCCAGACAGAGCATTTCTTGGCCAGTGACTGCCATGGCTCTTGTGGTGGCAAAGCTGGGCAGGGCCTTGTGATTGAATAGGAAGGACAGCTCTTTCATCCATGTGACTTGCCTTCTTCCCAAAGGTTTCCAGGGCGGTGTTCCCTGGGCCCCAGAGTATTGCAGAATTTGGTGAAATTATCTCTCAGTTTTGCCTTCTTGCCTAGCCTCTTCCTGGGTCTCAAATATGCCTCTATAACTGGGTGGGGGATAGATGAAAGGTAATAACTTTCCTTCTGCCTAGCATCTCTTTATCCCTTGAAGGTCCAAGCCTTTATTCCTCAGCTAACCTTGACCTGCCTGGTTTCTTCCTTCTGGCTGATCTGCTTCCGAGAATGCTTTTCAGCCTCTCACTCACCTCTCTCACTTCCTCAATCTGGACTTCTGTACCATTCGACCAGTGCCCCGTTCAAGCTTTGCTTGCTTGCTTTCTTTTATTAATTTTTATTGGCATATGGTTGCTTTACAATGTTGTGTTAGTTTCTGCTGTGAAGCAAAGTGAATCAGTTATACATAGAGATATACGTATATGTATTTGTGCTCAGTTGCTAGGTCGTGTCTGACTCTGTGACTTCACGGACTGTAGCCCTCCAGGCTCCTCTGTTTATGGGATTTTCCAGGCAAGAACTCTGGAGTGGGTTGCCATTTTCTCCTCCAGGGGATTTTTCCCAAATCAGGGATTTTTCCCAACCCAGGGACTGAACCTGTATCTCCTGCATTGGCAGGCACGTTCTTTACCACTGAGCCACCAGGAAAGCCCACAATACATATACATATACATATACATATACATATACATATACATACTGCTGCTGCTAAGTCGCTTCAGTCGTGTCCGACTCTGTGCGACCTCATAGACAGCAGCCCACCAGGCTCCCGTGTCCCTGGGATTCTCCAGGCAAGAACACTGGAGTGGGTCACCATTTCCTTCTCCAATGCATGAAAGTGAAAAGGGAAAGTGAAGTTGCTCAGTTGTATCCAACTCTTAGTGACCCCATGGACTGCAGCCTACCTATACATATACCTAGGTATATACATATACATACGCATGTGCACATACATGTACACAATCTTTGTGTTTTTGAATTTCCTTACCACTTAGGTCACCACAGAGCACTGAATAAACTTTCCTTCTCTATACAATATGTTCTCATTAGTTATCTGGTTTGTACATAGTATCAATAGTGTAAATGTGTCAATCCCAATCTCCCAGTTACTGGCTATTTCCGATCCCCAACAGGAATCATAGCTCAGGTTCTCTTGTAGCCAGCCCTATTGGTGCTCCAAACATACTCAGACCTTCCTGAACCCTCAGCAGCAAATGTAGCATGGCAAGAGGATTTTCCTGCTCTGATGATCTTAATAATATGCATATTAATTTACAGGTCCCTGATTGTTTTCTTCAGCTAAAATTCTTTGAAGCATTTTTAAGGGATTTTGATACCCGTTGTCACACCTGGCTTGATATCAGGCTAGTTTTAGCATCAAGAGCCCAGAGCATAGAGGGCTTGTTCTGTTTTGAGTACAGACGTTACACAAAAATGTTAGCATCAGTCCTCTCTTTGCTAGAGTAACTCAGTTACCAGATGCTCAGGGTCACTGGGGGCAAAAGTCACAAACATATGTCTTATTATTTTTTATTTTTTCACTTCCTACTCAATCTGCCCAGTGGTCATACGTTGTCCCAGGGCTTCAGTCTAGCCAGCTGGGAGGGAAGTTCTCTGACAGCCCAGAAAAAGTGGGTTCAGAGTTATTTGTGAAGGACACACTCTGAGGAGCCGAGTTACTGCTCTGTGAATAGGCTGGCTCTGGTGCTTTCAGAGGACAGGGCTGCTGAAGGATTCCTGCATGTCTCATCAAAAGCCTGGGCCCTTCGGATTTCTCCATCCTCTGCAAGTGTGCTAGAGGCATCCCCAGGAAGAAGCACTTGGTTTGAGAATGGCATTTGCTGATCGGGGGCGGGGAAAGTGTGGCTATTGGGCTGGAGGTCCTGCCTGTGGTGACAACCAACTGTCCTGGTTTGTTCAGGACAGTCCTGCTTTTAGCACTGAGACTCCAGGCAAACTGGGACAGCTGGGTGCCCTGTTCCCAAATAAACGTAACGCCCCCCTTTGGGACACTACCGAGTAGACAACTGGAAAGCAGAGATAGTGGCTCTGGGAGGGGCGTCTGTTTAAAATGTGGTGAAAACAGCTGGGAGCAGGAAAACAGAAGCCCTGAGCGGAGTTCGTCTCATTCTCTTGTGAGTTCTGGTATCCTGGGGGTGTTAACACGCTTCCCTGTGTTTTACGTTTCTCTCCTGGAACACCTGCGTGTAAGTTTGCCCTGCCTGCTTCAGAGACGCCCACGAGGATCAAGCATGAGGTTGCCTAAAAACACTCTGTTCACTGGACAAACTTGGTCAGTGTAACGTGGCTTTACTGTTCTAAGGAGTTTATGGTTAATGATAGTCCTCGTGGTGATTGATTCCATTTATTCTGAATTTCATCTCTCAGCTGACATTTAGTTCAGGGTAAATGAATACACATGTCAAAAGTCCTAGACTGACTGCGGCGGCATCTGAGACGGAGACGGTGGTAAGGGGCCGGGTTTCTAGCAGAGCTGGACGAGCCTTGCGTAGCTGTTTCGAGGCCGTCTTGAGGGAAGGCAGAGTGGTTGCTCCTGGTGCCTCCAGCACCTCCACCATCTGTGGATTTTCTTCCCCCTGCCCCTGCTGGCTCAAAGCAGGAAGGATGAGATGAGGTGAAAATGGATTGGAGATTGATTCAGTTCCGTCAGTTATGGAACCAGCTTATCCCAAGGTCCATCAGTAAATGACTCCAGAATGTGAAAAATGAGAAAGGATGCCTTTTTCCCTTCTTTATTTTTCCCGTTTTGTAAAAGCCCAGTTTTGTGAAATGGGCTTTAGTGAGCTGTGTTTTACAGGAGACACTCTGTGGAACAAAGCATGCCGGGCCGCGTGAATTGCTTTTTGTGTTCTGGGTTTTGGGTGCCCGCAGTTGCCTGACTGCAGCTCATTGCTCAAGAGAGAGAGGCACAGAATGGAAAAATGCTGTAGGCACGACAGAGGACCCATTATCTCAAAATAATCCTTCCCTTTTAGAAAGTCACCGCAGCCAGGCTGGGGGCAGAGAACAGATGTGGCTCCTAGTCAAGAATACTTAGAACCCAAAGGAGAAATCCAACCACAGAAAAAGCTGACACCCAGGATGAAAGGCCATGGGGGGCACAGTCCTTACTGAGCTGTGGTGTCTAGCCCCTCAAAATGCAAATGCTGTTGTCTGCAGCACAAAAGCACTGATTTTCCCTTCAACAGAGCTGGTACTATTAAAATAGCATGTCTTGTGTGTAGTCGCCGCACATTCTTTCCATTTTTTTTTTTTTCTGTGTGAGTCAGAATGCAGATTCTCGACAAGGCCGAAAAGAAAGCCAGCCATCTCATTTACATGGGCATGGAGTATCCACATCTGGATAGAATTAGAGTGAGCAGGAATTATTTGCAGCATTTAAATATAGGCGTGCAGAACTGCTTTCTCTTGACCATATGAGGTATTCACATATAATTCCATGAAAGCAAAATGTGAAAAGTCTACTTCTTATTAAAAGAGGATGTTACCAGTGTGATTCAGCCATTACAGGAACTGACCCAAACTTACAGGAACTGACACAAACCTGGAGATTGACAATGAGTGGCGGAGGCTGCCAGATTCTCACCACCTCTCGGATGCCCAGTGTTACACATCACTGTTGGAAGCTGCTAGAACCCACCATGTCTGTGCCCACAGGCTGGCAGGATCTGAGTTCTGTCCTACTTCCTACTTGGAATTCCCAAGCTTGGTAGTGAGCTACAGATGCTGGGAAAGCCGCATGGAAAGCATTGATGATATCAGGCCCCACGGATTAATCTTGAGCATATTAATCCCAGCACCGACAGACATGTTTTCAGTTCAAATAAAACGGGGGGAAAGAGAATATGAATAACAGATACCCAGGCACCAGGAAGGAGACTATAAATAGCTGGCATGTGTGTAAGTTAGTTGCTCACTTGTGTCTGACTCTGCAATCGTATGGACTGTAGCCCTCTAGGTTCCTTTGTCTATGAAATTCTCCAGGCAAGAATACTGGACTGGGTTGCCTTTCCTTTCTCCAGGGGAACTTCCTGACCCAGGGATCGAACCCGGATCTCCCACACTGTAGGCAGATTCTTTACCTTCTGAACCACTAGGGAAGTTAGGAACTAGAAAGACCAGGGGAAGGATAAATGGCAGCCTTCTGGAGCTGGGGCACATCAATACCTCATTCCTGGCATCTAAGGAGGAACTGTATGGCTTTTACAGCTGAGCAGATACCCTCATCAATGTATAGATGGTGGTGATACTGCTAAAAACCTCAGTGAGGAAACTGGCAAACAAATATAGAACATGATATTGTTAGAGGGCTAACAAGGCAGAAAATAAATATTGTTCTTTAAACAATAAAAATAAAAATAAAAACTTGTTCTCAAAATGACACATAAGGTATTAGGAGAACGCTCAGTTCTATGGATTTCCTGAATCCCACTTTTTCCATGTTAGATTTATGTCAGGTGACATCTGGCAGAATTTTAAGCATCTGGCCTTGACTTTGATATCTTTCCCTGGGTTCCCAACAGGTTTTTTGAAGCTGTATGATAGTGTTATTGTTTTTACAGGTGGCTCCATCAGAATTCTTTTGGGGAAGGGGTCTATTTAGGAAAAATCCTTGATGCTGTTAGTGACAAAAGGGAGGCTCAGAAGGCATAGGTTCAAAGGGCTGAGGGGAAGGGAAGGGAGAGCAGACTTGGCTTACACTGGACATGGACTGACCTATGAGAGAGTGGTGTCAGAAGAGAGAGCACTGAGGGTGAGGAGAGAGAAGACGATCCGATTGGAAAAGGCACCGGCCTACAGTTGTTGGTTGGGTTGCAGGTAGACAAGACGAGGGATGTCTCCTATCTAGCCTGAAGTTGCTGTCATTGTTATGATGGAAATCTTCCCTCCCCAAAGCCATGGCTTCATAAAGTCAACCTCTCAGATACAAACTGCCTGAGGGAGGGAATTTGGAGGATCAAGGTACTGACTGAGGTTGATAAAATATGAGTTGGGCGATAAACTGTGGAAATAGGAATTTGGAAGCAGAGGTATGGGAAAGGCAGTTAATTCATTCCTAATATCCATTCTTTCTCTTTCCTATCATTAAAAAACTGACTGAGTTTTAGCTGGGAGCATTGTCGTCTAGATAGAGACTACTTTCTAAGACTTTTTTTTTTTAAGTTAAGACAGAACATATGATCAATGGATAGCTAATGGCTGGGGTAGAAATAATATGTAGTATTCCTAAGCTGTGTCTTTAAAAGAAATGAGCATGCACTTCCCTAAGTCCTTCCTCATTTTTGTTGGCCAGGAGGTGCTGGGCAAATTGGAGTAGGCACCCTGAACCTGACTAGGGGAGTCTCACATTAAGGATGATAGAACTGCTCTGTTCATCTTGGATTGTCAATGTTTGGACTGTTCTGAGAGATCCTATCTGAGATGCTATCAGTTGCAAGAACCCTATTATTTCATGTAGCCTCCAGAGGAAAAACACACATACCCGATCAAGCTATGACACAACATGAAGATGCAATTAATGATAAGGCACGTTCCCATTTCAGAATTGCTTAAAAGTGAAAGCAGTATTTTAAAATTGTTAAAATATGATAAATGTGTCCTCTTTAGGTCATGCACTTGGGTTTTATTGTGACAGCAGCTTGTGTTATATCCTACCTGGCACAGAATTTGCAATCAGAAGTGAGGTGCTACCATAACAAAGCCAAAAAATAAGTGGCTTAGTGATCTGGTGGTGGGAAGCAAGGAAAAACATTGCAAACTAGAAATCTGGGGATTCTGGCTATGTGATGGCAAACTATTCAGGAAAACGGTCTACAGTGAAGTCTTGGGAAGATAAACTGAATGGTATGAAATCCAGAAATTTTAGTGAAACTGGCTGGAAAAACTCAGAATGTTGATGTAATTAACAAACATTTTGCTACTTCTAGACTGATGACCTCAGGTGAATTACAAAATGTGACTCATGTTTTAAGGGGCGGCCTTAGCAGGTGATAATATTATAGCCCTCAGACCTCCCAACTATGTCCCAATAAGACTTCTTGTTCAAACATGGGAGCTGATTCAGAAGCCAAAATCTGCTGAAGGGTTTTGCTGTCCCACTGAAACCTATTGTTGCTGATCATTTCAAGGGAGCTAAAATTAGAAAGAGAGAGAGTAGGGAGGGGAGCACAAAGATGAGTAAGTATAAGATCAGTTAAAAAAGCACAACACTGAATGAGCTCTTTGGCCACAGTTACATATGCATGAAATCAGCTAGAACCAAGTAGCCAGAAGCCTGTAGTTCTTTTCTTCCCCAGAACAACCCTAATCCCCTAGATATGTCCCAAGCAGGAAGTAAGTTACTAAAGCTGTACAGCTCCCAAGGAAGGTCTGCTCTTTGCCACTCATTTCAGCATAAGAGAGAAGGAAGAAAACTTCACAGTGGGCAGGAGCAGGATCACACCAAGGATATTTATTCAGTCCAGGGAGGGGAACTTGGGTCATTGCTATGGACAAGTGGCTGCTGTGTTTTCCCATCTTTCCTTTTCCTCATGGGAGTTTTAAATTGCCATCTGTTAGTTTCTACTCTGCCGCTGTCCATAGCGTATGTGTGTGTGTGTGTGTGTGTGCATGCGTGTGTGTGTGTGTGTGTGTGTATGTGAAAGAGGCAGACAAGACTTTAGTAGTGAGCCCCAAGGAGCTTCATCTAGACCACAGGAAAGATCTCTCCTTGATGGACAGAGCCTAAACTTGAAGCTAGAGACAGCAACTAGACGGGACATTCGACTGAATGCCTCAGGGGTGGGGCAAGTATGTCCCATGCTATTTGTGGGATGAAGGGTGTGAGTGAATGTGGAGTGGCTGGAGCTGGGGACCGAGGCAGAGCCTACTGGTTGTCCTCCATCAAGCATTCTCTCCTCGCTTGACTCATAGAATGTCCTTTCTGGAGTGAGACCTACGACAGCCTAGGTAACAAGTGCAATTCCAAGCCTCTTTTGCAGCCAGTTGTGCAATGCAGGAAGTTCCAGGTAATGAGATACAAACAGATATGAAGTGCACCACTTCTGCATCAGGCCTTTGTAGGGTGTGAGTGTGAAGTCTGCACGTTGTTTCCCTCTTCCTGCTGCCTGGGACGCAGATGTGGTAGCAAGAGCTGGACCAGTCCCCTTGAGCTCAAGCGCACGCACTGAAAATGGCAGAGTGTCTTTACCTTCCTTACTCTGGCAACCCCTGGATCACTGCTTGAGAGAGAATAAACTTCTACTTTGTTTAAGCCACTGCTGTTTGAATCTTTTTATTATAACAGCGGAGACTGAACCCTAAGAAATAAAAGTAACCATAGGCATGCCCAACCCAAGAATTCACAGAAATCTTCTGAAGAGCTTCTGCACTAGAGATTCAAGCCAAATCTTATCTCTATCTCAAGGGGCAGATGAGGAGAGAAGATAAAATCTAGACCTCCTCTGGGCTTTCCATTTCCCAGAACAGACCAGAAAACCCAGACAGGAAGTGGAAACGCTAATATTGCCGCAGCACTTGAAAGCTGGAGGCAACATGACCTTCTCTCTCTGCCAAAGAATTCTTACATGCTAAGTGTCATCGGGTCCCTTTCTGCCACTATTGCTTATAAACTAAGACTTTGCTTCTGTCGGTGAGAGGAAGAGAGGCCATTTTTCTTTCCTCATAGAAAATTTTATCCAATTGTTGTTAAACGAAGAGAAATGCAAAGGATATTTTATTTCTAAATTTGTCAGTCACTGAATCAAACTGAAAAAGTTCTGTTATGGTTTTCCTGAGAGATCTTACACAAAACAATAATTAACATCTCTTGGGATTCTTGGAGCATTCTCTCTACATACATCACCCGGATGCTGTAGCCACAAGTGAAATGGAAAATGTAACTGGCTTTGCTGACTCCGTCAGGCTTTGATCAGGGCGACTGAAGTAGTCTGAGCATATGGCCGTTAAATAAATGTGACCCAATCACCTCTACTCACAGAAACACAGCCGTTTTACATCCAAATGAGCCTTGACCAATCACTTGGTTCTCGTTTTAGATTCAAGGGAAACTGGAGTGACTTGCTGGTGTGGGGCAGCAGTGGGACTGGAGTGTGGTCTCCTGACATCCAGCTCATGGATCTACTTCACCTGGTCCCTTTAGAACCTTCATCAGGGCCTTTACGACAGGAGAGACCCCCAAGGTGTAGGACTCCCCCTGTGATTTTCCACAGATTGCTTGGGGACTCTGAGTTGAAGTTTACCATATCCACTCCTCCTTTTTATCGTTCTCTTCTTTGTTTTCAAATATGGAAGTATGATAACACACTTATAGGAGAACTGGAAAATACAGAACAAAGTTACATATAATTACACTATATATTATAACTACTTTTAAAGTAGATACATTAAGATTTTTTTAGTTGTAGTTTCAGTATCAAACTCTCAAAAATTAATAGAATGAATATACAGAGAAGTAGAAGGATCTAGTAGACCTGACGATCACCATGAACCAATTCAACATAATTAAGATTTATACAATTTTCATACAAGAGTAGGATTACAAGTTCTATTCAAGTTCCCACAGACTACAAACTAGAGACACTGGGACATATCCAAAGACATCAAACAAGGTACAAACATGTCATGGTCTAAAGGTTTTGAAAGCATAGAGAGTCTGTTCTCTTAGTACCCTCCTTTTTAGAAGAAGTTTCTTCTCTAAGGTAGGTGGTCTTCTAGGCACTAAGCAAATATTTATAGAGCATCAACTATGAGTCAGGTACTATGTGGACGCTGAAGACACAGCAGCAAGAAACAGACAAAAATCTCTGCTCTCTTGGAAACTAACAGAAGAGTAAACACAATAAATCATTGATATGAAGAATGTTAAACATGCAGTAGAGAAAAGGAAACAGAGTCATGGAGAGCATCGGACTCGGGGTGGGGGCCTAATTTTAAAATGGGTCATCAGGGTGGGCTTCGCTGAGATGTTATTATTCCCACAGAGTCCTGGAGGAAGTAAGGGAATGGACTGTGCAGCTATTTCAAAGAGGAGGCAGCTGGTCAAGGGGAAAAGCCAACTCTTTGAGGCAGAAGGGTGCTTGGCTCATTAACAGAACTTTAACTTCTTGAACACTTTATAAAATGGTCATGATTCTATTAAGCAAGCTTTCTTTCCTTGCCTTTTTCCTCTTTTGTTTCCCTTCCTTTTTTCTTTTCTCTCCTCTCTTTCTCCTTCCCTCCCTTATTCCCTCCCTTATTCCCTCTGCCTTTCTTACTTCCTTTCTTCTTTTTTCTCTCTCTTTTCCTTCCTCCCTCTCTCTTTCTTTCACTGATAATATCCTAAACACTGCTTAGTAACGCTGTCTCCTTTACATGGTTCTCTTACAAGTGCTATTACTAGCACATACCAAATGTATGTGTTCTAAATGCTTTGTATGTTTCATTCACTGAAACCTCACAACAGTCCTGAGAAGCAGGTAATACTATTATATTCATTTTACAAACTGGGGCACATTGAGGTTAAATATAAAGTGAAGTGAAGTTGCTTAGTCGTGTCCAACTCTTTGCGACCCCATGGACTGTAGCCTATCAGGCTCCTCTGTTCATGGGATTTTCCAGGCACAAGTGCTGGAATGGATTGCCATTTCCTTCTCCAGGGGATCTTCCCGACCCAGGAATCGAACCTGGGTCTCCCGTATTGCGGGCAGACGCTTTACCATCTGAGCTACCATGGTAAAGCAGATAGTAAAGATGAGACAACATTGGAACCCAAGGATTGTGGTATCCTAGATTTTGGTAGGAAAGCACATACTTTTTCATCATGATATTATAAGACACCCCACCAGTCTGCTACTGATGGGACATAGTCGGGGTTGGGGTCAAAGGCTTTCTAAGTCTTCTAAGAATAAAGCCCACATTTGCTGACTGATTCTAAGTATGATCCCCAGGGTGGAAGTGGATCTTCCATAAACAGGAATAGCTGCCGAAGGGAAAGAAACCCTCTGTTTTCTTTAGAGCAAAAACATCTAAGTTACATGGGAATGCACCACATGATTTTTGTGAATTGAAGTCAATTTGGCACCAACAGAAATAACCTTAGGAACAAAGTTTGTATACAGTGTGTTCTTACGGAAACCACAGTTAGAACGTAGAGTAAACTGTTAAAGATAGACCCTTCTTTCTGGAGTTGCATTAGCTGTCTTTGGGTGGGGATAGCAAATTGTTTCGTTTATAAGCTTTGTACATCAAAAGCTAGATCTGCTTACACTTTAAAACCAAAAGGAGGAGAAAGACTTATTTTTAGCTATCTGAAATTTAAACCAAACCCAACACTGACATATGGAAGTCTCAGGCTGCACCATGTCAAAAAATTTCTCAGAGATGACATTGAGTAACAATGTATTACTGCTTATTGTAGAAAGTCAGTGAAGTTCCTCTCTCGTAACTTGGTTTAATGGCTCCTGGGCCTCTGTGCTAAAGATATTGGATTTCTCAGAATTAGGGCAGGCTGCGTGGGATTGGTGTTGTCATGTGGGAACTGACTTGAGTCCCAAGAGAATGAGAATATCTTTTGATCTAGAAGAAACAGTTTCTTGTGTTTTGGATAGGTCAACCAGCTGGCCAAAAAGCTATCTGATTCAGCTTATAAGAGAAAAGTTTAATTTTTAAGTTATGTATGTGTGTGGTATAGTATATACTTAGTCATTTCAGGTACATTAAAATCTATGTATTAATCTAAAAAAATAACCTCAAATAACTGCTTAAAATTTTGGGTAGACTTTTCCACCTAGACAAATATATAAATATTGAATAGCTATAGAGATAGGTACAGATATACAGACATATCAAGCTATAGATTAATTTCATTCTATAAAAATGAATGAAACCATCTGGGGTAGCTTTTTTTTTTTTTCTTAAGTGTTTTTAAGTTTATGCATGTCCCATGCTTTTCTCAAGGTTTCCCTGGTGGCTCAGCAATAAAGAATCAGCCTGCAATGCAAGAGAGGTGAGTTCAATCCCTGGGTTGGGAAGATCCCCTGCAGAAGGGCATGGCAACCCACTCCAGAAATCTTGCCTGGAGAATTTCATGGACAGAGGGACATGGTGGGTTACAGTACATAGGACTGCAAAGAGTGGGACACGACTGAAGCAACATAGCACCCACGCCTATGTGGAGCAAAGGTGGGCTTCCCTCTTGGCTCAGTTTTCTGCCTGATTTGACCCCAGGGTAGGGAAAATCCCCTGGAGAAGTAAATGGCAACCACTCCAGTATTCTTACTTGGAGAATCCCATGGACAGAGGATCCTGGCAGGCTACAGTCTGCTGCTACTGCTAAATAGCTTCAGTAGTGTCCAACTCTGTGTGACCCCAGAGACGGCAGCCCACCAGGCTCCCCCGTCCCTGGGATTCTACAGGCAAGAGCACTGGAGTGGGTTGCCATTTCCTTCTCCAATGCATGAGAGTGAAAAGTGAAAGTGAAGTCGCTCAGTCGTGTCCAACTTTTCTCGACCCCATGGACTGCAGCCTTCCAGGCTCCTCCATCCATGGGATTTGCCAAACAAGAGTACTGGAGTGGGATGCCATTACCTTCTTCGAGGCTTCAGTCTACGGGGTCACAAAAAATCAGACGTGACTGAGCAACTAACATGCACGTGGTTGTGCATGCACACACACATACACACATACAGAGAGCGCAGAGGGCAAAAGGAAGCCACTGCTCTTTTAAGCTGTTGGTTCCAGCTATTGGTTTCCAGCTCCTACAGTATAACTCTTTCCTCCTCTTAGCTGACCTCAGCAACCTTTGTGCTTACTGTGCAGATTGAAATACCTGCTGCCTTAGTGGAATAATGGCCAACTCAAGAGCTTCTGGGGAAGATCTCCATGGTAAAGCTGCTCCCTTAAATTTAGAACATTAGTCAAAAGGTATCAGACCAAACATTGGAATCAAAATGGAATGTGCTTTGCTCTTCAAATACCACTTATGCTGGCATTAAAGAAGGCTGGGGGTAAGTCAAATATCCATTACTGGGCAAACAGCTTGAAGTATGTTTATTTTCTGGGGTTCTCCCCATATATATTAGTCAGAGTTGGTCAGAGGCTAACTGCCTCTTTTATGAGCCTCAAGGGTAGCTGCCCTCAAATACGTTCAACCACATCAGAACTCAGAAATGTCATTTGGGAGGTTGCTCATCTGGATGAAGAATTTAGAAAACAAAAATCCTGCCCCCTGCCAGGTTACTGGATGCACCTCAGTCATGTTCCCAGGTCTAAGCCAGTGTTCATCCTTCACGTTTGGATTGGCTTAAAGTTTAAAACAACATTTAGTTTCAGATACCATATTTAAGATTTTGGCTGTGTATTCTTTTCTAGAGCCACAACTGATCACACTTGGTGTTTTGGATACAGAATGCATAGGGATAAAGCTTTAGGACTACTCAGCTATAGCCGTATCTGAAATAATGAACAGTAAATAACAAAGTGGCTACATTAAAACTTTTCATTTCATAAAAGGACCCTTTCTGTATTCTTTTAAACAGTACTGAAAGTCTCTGGGGAATCTAGGATTACACTTAACTTACAAAAATCAGAACTATATATAAGCAGCGTATGGCAAAGAGTCAGACACGACTGAGCGACTAACTTTCTTTCACTTTCATAGAGGGGGCACATCTCTCTCTTTTTCTCTCTGTCACTGTCCATTTGTGTGTGTGTGTGTGTGTGTGTATGTGTGTGTGTGACTTTAAGTTCTCATGATGTAGAACAGCTATTACTTTTGGCACACCATAAACTCATTTATGACAAGTGACTTTATCAATAACAGATCTTTTTTTAAAATTAGAACTCTAGTCAGTGAGTGCCCTTGAAAATGATATGGTTAGCAAGTTCAGCTGTGGACAGGCAGCCCAGTAGAGTGGTCAGAACACAGACTTGGATTTGGACCAGCTAGCTTTGAATTTTGCATCTCTGAAAATTTCTCCAATACTAGTTGAGGACTGTAAAGTTATTATTTATAAATGTCATGTCAAGCTAACCTAGTGATATATGGATTCGAATAGCAATCAATTATGTATCTAAGTTTATCTGTAAAGCTCAGCATTCTGGAAGGCTCTTTTGCAACCATACATCTGCCTGAGAAGTCTCCCTCGGTGGTCCTGAGGTTCTGCAGGTCTCCACCAGTATATCAATGCTCAGAGGCTGTGGAGAAAAGGCAGAGTGTTTTCAGTGACTCCGTGTTCTTTGTACACTGATGCCCTGTCCTTGTTCAGCCTTGAGGCAATGAAGATAAGGGAAGAATTAGGTTTTTCCAAATCACCTGCGGCTCTGTCTTTCCTTCAGCATCAGCTGATCAGCAGTATAGTCACGGAGGCCAAAGTTGTATGATAAATGAAAAAGGCATAAATTGTCAAAGATCCCATAAATTCAGACTGAATGTACCATCAAAAAGTATTGGAGAGACAGGGGACCTCGAAGTACTGGTTTTTCCATTAATACCACTCACATTCATCAATTAATCATTTGTCTCTATCATTTTCACCATTTAAATCCCTATCATCTCCACTTGACTGGTCACTAAGATATGATCATTTTACCTTTGAAATATCTCTTAGTCTCTCCCTCTCTCTTCATTCTCAGGGTCACTGGACTAGCTTTGATCTCATTTAAAATATGGCTTCTTAATAGTCTTCTTTCCTCTTCTTTCCTCCTCTTTCAATCCATTCTTAATATAGCAAGGTTATTTTGCAGATGAGACAATATACTCTGCCTTCCTCAAGGCTTCTAAAGGATCTCCTTCTACATAACACATTCCAGACTCATCACCCTCGTCCTCAATATTTCCCATGATGTGGTTCCAACTCATTTCTCACATCTTATTTGCTCAATTTTGTTACATAAGGATGCAGTGTAAATTGAGTGTTGTTTTCTTTACTCATTGGTCACATTCTTTGACTAATCCCTATGACTCAATCAAATATTTTGATGTTGGTGCTATCCTAGATATTTTGAGACCTGTTATGTGACGGAAATGTCGGGCTTAAGCTAACAAAGAGAGGTCATTTAAAAAATACAGTACTAAGTCTGCATCTTTGGGCTACAAAAACCAGTAAAATTTAATCAATATGCTTGGAATAAAACATTACCCAGTGCACTGATAAACAGAGCCAAAAATATCTCCTGGTCTTGATTTTACTAATCAGTTTTAGTGGAAAAGTCTTTCTTTACCAAGTATCTGTTCATATTTCCAGGAAACAAGTCCCTACATTCTTCTTTCCTGGGATGTATTGCTCAACTGTGAATTTCTAATGTAATGAGTCCAGAGATTATAAGAGAAGACCAGAGGAGATAAGGAAAACCACAGCTTGAGGATTCCCTAAGTAAGTAAATAATATTAGATCAGCTGTTGAAATAGGAGCATTCTGAAGCTTGGTTGGCAAACACAAAGGCAGAAGGTTTAAGCGAACTTGAAATAAAAACCCATTACTTTATAATTAATGAGCATATGTTAGGAAGTTAAATGCAGAGTTCTGGGGGCTGCAGGCAATGGGAGCCGTTATGTTAGAAGATCATGTATTTTAGCAAAAGAGTCAGTAAAATCTGCTAATCTCATTTTTTAAAAACATCAGGACAGAGTTAACATCTCCCATAAATGATATACAGCATATAAATGCAAAGCCAAGTATTCACGCCTCACTATTAAATTCACATAACACCCTCCCTTTCCTCAAAGAACATGTATTTTAGACGTGTCTCTCTGTTCATCTCTCGCCTCATTATGAAAGCTCAGAGGAAAAATGATGAGTGACTCAGTCAAGGTCACAGCGTGATGAAAGTGCTTGAGAGCTGGAAGAGAACCCAAGACACTCCATCCAGTGCCATGAGCATGAATTTACACTGCTGGGTACGCAATCACATGCGTGTTTAAGTGGTATCAGTGCTAAATGGTAACAAATGTAACGCTTCCCACTTAGGATGCATTCTTGGCTAACTCTGTTGGAAAAATGTATGGAGATTTTGCCATAGTAAAAAAAAAATTTTTTTTTTGAGCAGTTTAAACAAAAATGAACAAGATCTGAAGCCAAGAATATTCCCACGCCCATTTTTCTAAGGGTGGCAGTGGCTCCAGCAACCTTGCTTTATGGTTGCTGTGAAGTGTGAAAGCAGAATGGCACAGCCTAGGTATTCTTTCTAGAGAGAACCATCAAATTCCCATAAGCAAAATCATGTCCTGCAACAGAAAGTAATGCCACGTCACAAACCATTTGGTAAAGATCAAAACTCGTTTATACCGTGATGCACTCAAATCTCATAGCTGCCTAAGCGGGGTGTCCCTGGGGTTGGGAAATGTGTAGGCACCATCGGAGTTGAGAGCTGACCAGCACATTGGAGCCTGGTACAGGCAGAGAAACACTGAACTCTGCTAGGAAAGCTCTTCAGAAGGAAAGACTTGAGCATTCCATGAAGTTAGAAACTCCTGAGGAGTCTGTTCTCTATGTCTGTGAGTCTGGTTAAATCCCTGAGATTTAGGCAAGTGTTTGTTATCACAGCACAGTCGGTCTAATAGACAGGCCTGAGATAACTTTATTGTCAAAAGGGAACTTGAATATTTATGATGAATACGTTCACTTCTTTTTTTTCTGATTCATTTCTCACCTTTTCACTCTTAGAACACAGGGATAAAATTCTAAAATCTTAGTCAGTTCTTTTACATGGATTATAAGACCATACGTTTGCTATTCCAGTTGCATAAAAGTAAACGTGCACCCTTTCCATGTGGCCCTGTAATACTTGTGTGCCTCTGTTGGTCATGGGATACATTTCATGCAAAGATGGGCTTGATAAAGAACAGAAATGGCCTGGACATAACAGAAGCAGAAGATATTAAAAAGAGGTGGCAAGAAAACACAGAAGAAATGTACAAAAAAGATCTTCACGACCAAGATAAGCACGATGGTGTGATCACTCACCTCGAGCCAGACATCCTGGAATGTGAAGTCAAGTGGACCTTAGAAAGCATCACTACGAACAAAGATAGTGGAGGTGATGGAATTTCAGTTGAGTTATTTCAAATCCTAAAAGATGATGCTGTGAAAGTGCTGCACTCAATATGCCAGCAAATTTGGAAAACTCAGCAGTGGCCACAGGACTGGAAAAGGTCAGTTTTCATTCCATTCCCAAAGAAAGACAATGCCAAAGAATGCTCAGACTCCTGCACAATTGCATTCATCTCACACACTAGTTGCAGAAGGCAATGGCACTCCACTCCAGTACTCTTGCTTAGAAAATGTCATGGACAGAGGAGCCTGGAGGGCTGCAGTCCATGGGGTCACTATGAGTCGGACATGACTGAGCGACTTCATTTTCACTTTTATGCATTGAAGAAGGAAATGGCAACTCACTCCAGTGTTCTTGTCTGGAGAATCCCAGGGACAGGGGAGCCTGGTGGACTGCCGTCTATGGGGTTGCACAGAGTCGGACACGACTGAAGCGACTTAGCAGCAGCAGCAGCAGCAGCAGCAGCACACACTAGTAAAGTAATACTCAAAATTCTCCAAGCCAGGCTTCAGCAATATGTGAACTGTGAATTTCCAGATGTTCAAGCTGGTTTTAGAAAAGGCAGAGGAACCAGAGATCAAATTGCCAACATTCGCTGGATCATGGAAAAAGCAAGAGAGTTCCAGAAAAACATCTATTTCTGCTTTATTGACTACGCCAAAACCTTTGACTGTGTGGATCACAATAAACTGTGGAAAATTCTAAGAGAGATGGGAATACCAGACCACTTGACCTGCTTCTTGAGAAACCTGTATGCAAGTCAGGAAGCAACAGTTAGAACTGGACATGGAATGACAGACTGGTTCCAAACAGGAAAAGGAGTACGTCAAGGCTGTATATTGTCACCCTGCTTATTTAACTTCTATGCAGAGTATATCATGAGAAACGCTGGGCTGGAAGAAGCACAAGCTCGAATCAAGACTGCCAGGAGAAATATCAATAACCTCAGATATGCAGATGACACCACTTCTATGGCAGAAAGTGAAAAAGAACTAAAAAGCCTCTTGATGAAAGTGAAAGAGGAGAGTGAAAAAGGCAACTTAAAGCTCAACATTCAGAAAATGAAGATCATGGCACTGGTCCCATCACTTCATGGGAAATAGATGGGGAAACAGTGGAAACAGTGTCAGACTTTATTTTGGGGGGCTCCCAAATCACTGCAGATGGTGACTGCAGCCATGAAATGAAAAGACACTCACTCCTCGGAAGGAAAGTTATGACCAACTTAGATAGCATATTCAAAAGCAGAGACATTACTTTGCTAACAAAGGTCCATCTAGTCAAGGCTATGGTTTTTCCAGTGGTCATGTATGGATGTGAGAGTTGGACTCTGAAGAAAGCTGAGCACCGAAGAATTGATGCTTTTGAATTGTGGTGTTAGAGAAGACTCTTGAGAGTCCCTTGGACTGCAAGGAGATCCAATGAGTCCATCCTAAAGGAGACCAGTCCTGGATGTTCATTGGAAGGACTGATGCTAAAGCTGAAACTCCAGTACCTTGGCCACCTCATTCGAAGAGCTGACTCATTGGAAAAGACTCTGATGCTGGGTGGGGATTGGGAGCAGGAGGAAAAGGGGCCAACAGAGGATGAGATGGCTGGATGGCATCACCAACTC
>SJYC01055297.1:0-20347 GCA_006408675.1 Madoqua kirkii | reverse complement strand
TTCCCAAGATGGGGGGAGGATTTCCTTCCCTGTTTCAGGGAGGGGAGAAAGAGAGGCCATGGTCCCCTGTTCCTCTGGGACTGTGTGTGCCCCCCACTTTCCTTGCAGGGAATCCCTCCATCACTCTTGCACTTTAGGATAAGCAGGGTGCTAGCAGAGGGTAGGGAGGCAGCTGGTGGCGGAAGCAAGGAGTACTGGGGAAAACCCCATATTTTAAAAGACACAATGGACTTCCCTGGTGATCCAGTTGTTAAGAATCTGCCTGCCAGTGCAGGGGTCACAGGTTCAATCCTGGTCCAGGAAGATTCGACATGCCACAGGGCAACTAAGCTCACACACCAAAACTAGAGAGTAGCCCCACTCTCGCCACAACTAAAGAAAACCCTCGAGTAGCAAAGACCCAGAGCAGCCAGAAAGAAAGAGTAAGCTCAGGGCCTCCCTAGTGGCTCAGTGGTAAGGAATCCACCTGCCAATGCAAGAGACATGGATTCCTGATCCAGGAAGATCCCACATGTCACAGCGCAACTAAAACCATGTGCCACAACTATTGAGCTTGTACTCCAGAGCCTGGGAGCCCTAAAGCCTGTGCTCCGAAACAAGAGGAGCTGCCGCAGTGAGAAGCCCACCCTGGCTTGCCACAACTAGAGAAAAGCCTGTGCAGCGGTGAAGACTCAGCTAGCCAAAAATAAATACATAAAAAATTTTAAAGCCTGGTTTTAAGAAAACAAATAAATAAGCTCACTACCTTAAAGAAATAAAAGCCACAGAGCTCACACACACAGCAGGAAGCTGGTGTGGATGGCCTGCTTTGTGCTGGGGCATCTTAATCACTGTGATCATTTCCTGAGGGTCTTCTCTTGTCAGGCACTGCATCCGATTTAACCTTTACCTCCCAATATTACCATCTGTGTTTTGCAAAAGAGGAAACCGAGGCTCCGAGGAAAGGAGATGACTCGCCCAAGACCATCAGGTAGGTAAGAAACATAACCAGGCCTCAGAGGTGTTCTTTCCGGCTAGAAGCCCCAACTCACATGTCCTACCTCCACAGGGATCTCCAACACCCACTCACACGTTTCTGACAAGGAATCCCAGGGGATATCTAATCCAAGGATGTTGACACTCCAGGAATGAACCTCTTGAAAATGTTTGGGAAATCTTGTGCCTATGTGCAAATTTCATCAACTTATAATAATAGCAAACATTTATACAGTCTCTATTGTGAGCTAGGTGCTGTTCTAAGTACTTTCACATATTACCTCATTTAACCTTCACACCAGCCCTGTGAGGTGGGTGCTCGGATTATCACCCCCATTTTACAGATGAGGAGACTGAGGCACTGAGAGACAAGTAACCTGGCTAAAGTTCACATACCTGGAAAGTAGGGGGTTCTTACAAAATAAGGCTTATAATCCTGACTCTAAAGGTCAGGAAACAGGCTCAGAAGGAGGCATCTCCCAGAAACGACCTGATTTAAGCTCACTCCCAGGTCTGACCTCCCGGTCTCAGGCTCTCTACTGCACCGAGTAGGTAGGAACCTCCGTTTCCTCATTCATCAAACAGTTCAGGTGTGAGGTCCAGAGGTTAACCGGGAAAGCACTCTACAAATGGATAGGCACCAACAAACTTAACAGCTAGGCTCCTAAGGCACTTAGAATGTGTTCATTTAATCCTTATGACAACCTACAGGGCTGGCATTATTGTTAAGCAGTTTATGATGCAGCCACCAAAGCACAGAGAGTCTAAGTAATTTGCCTACGGTCCCACAGCCGATAGATGGTGGAGCTAAGATTTGAACCCAGGCATCTGACTCTGGAGTCATGCTGTTAACCATCATGTTCTGCTCCCTCCACCTGGGAGCATGAGGGAAAGGGAAGGGAAGGGAGCCAGCGACCAGGCCTGGGAGGACACAAGAGGAGGTCATCTGGCAGAGAAGAGAGGAAGGCAGAGGCAGAAGAAGGGACGATTCTGGGACCAGACTCGGGAGGAGACACAGCCTAGCGCCTCACCCCCAGGACCGAGGGGTCTCGTGAGCCTGTCAGTGCAGAAGCTTCAGCCATGGGTCCCCGGGCACAAAAGGTCTGTATGGGGGGAGAGGGCGTGCTGCCAACCTGGGGCCAGCAGATGAGGCAACAGCCACCCTAAAGGCCACAGCTGGACAGGCAAGAGCTGCCCACACCCCAGGCAGGCCTCCCAGCAGCTCCCACCCCAAGCAAGCATCTGCAGGCACAAGCCTCGGGACAGGCGAGAAGTCATCTCTAGGGCCTGGTGACCCTGGGGGCGTGGTCCTGGGGGTGGAGAGAAGGCAGAGTCTGAGGTGATTTAGAAACTTGAATGGACAGGACAGGTGATTCTCTCAGGTAGGGTAAAGGACAAGGGGAGGCTGGCACCCCAGTTTCTGGCTGGAGTGAAAGAGAGGAGAGAAGCAGACTTAGGGGAGGAAAGCAAGCTCCCTTAGGGGCAGGTTGAGGCTGAGAGGCCTGTGCAATACACAAGAGCAGAGGACATGCTGGGAGCCCATGGAGACATGAGTCTGGGCCCTAAAGAGAGGTCGGAGTTCACACAGAAGCCACACAGCCTGAGACGGCTTGGCCAAGGATCAGTGGACTCACCAGCCTCCTCTGATCCGTTTCTCAGGAGAGGAGTTAGGGGGAACTACCAGGACCCTCTGGGGACAAAGAATTGATGCTTTTGAACTGTGGTGCTGGAGAAGACTCTTGAAAGTCCCTTGGCAAGGAGACCAAATCAGTCAATCCTAAAGGAAATCAACTCTGACTATTCATTGGAAGGACTGATGCTGAAGCCGAAGCTCCAATCCTTTGGCCAACTGATGTGAAGAGTCTACTCATTGGAAAAGACCCTGATGCTGGGAAAGACTGAGGGCAGGAGGAGAAGAGGACGACAGAGGATGAGGTGGTTGGATGGTATCCCTGACTCAATGGACATGAGTTTGAGCAAATCCTAAGAGATGGTGCAGGACAGGGAGGCCTGATGTGCTGCAGTCCACGGGGTCACAAAGAGTCGGACACAACTGAGCGATTGAACAACTGGGGACATGTCCTGCCAGTGTCCACCAAGTCAGAACCCACCACAAGGGCCGATCACCCAGGATGCCCTCCCAGACTGAAGCCGCAAGGGACACTGTCCTCAGGCTGGGCTTTGCCTCCCTTCCCGGCAATTCCAGACTCAGGGCCTCCAGCACAGACGCTGCAGACAATGCAGGCACCAGGGGCTGACTCGGATCTGAAGGCCATCCTGCCAGGAAACAGGCTGCCTGCTGAGGAGTGAGCTCCCCATGACAGGTTACAGCCACACAGCGAACGGATGCCCCCTCCTCCCGACCAAGCCTTCCCGCAGCCCATTCCCCGCAACCCCATCTCCCTGTCCTTGAGTCTGTGGACACCATCTGCACCCCACCTGCCCCTCTACCGTCTGGCATCCACACTCTCTGCTCCGCTCCCTCACTTCTGCCCCAAAGCTCCCTCATAAGGAAGCCTCAGACAGTTCCTGGCACACAGTAGGTGCCCAGTACATATTTTTTACCTAACAAATCCTTGACACTCATTCATTCATTCAACAAATATCTGCCAGGCACTATTCGAGGATCTGTGGCTGCTGGCAAGAAGAAGATGTGAAGAGTTTCCCAAACAAGCAAAACCTCACAAGAAATATTAGAGGGATTCCTCTAAAAGGAAAAAGAAGAAAAGGCCATAAGTAGGAATACAAAAATTATGAAAGAAAAAAATCTCATGATAAAGGCAAATAAATAGTAAAGGCAGTAGAACAACCACTTATACAGCTAATAGGAAGGTCAAAAGATAAAAGCAGAAAATCGACAATGAGTTAGTGAGTGTGAGTGAGTGTGAAGTCACTCAGGTTGTCCAACTAAAAAAATCTCATGATAAAGGCAAATAAATAGTAAAGGCAGTAGAACAACCACTTATACAGCTAATAGGAAGGTCAAAAGATAAAAGCAGAAAATCGACAATGAGTTAGTGAGTGTGAGTGAGTGTGAAGTCACTCAGTGTTGTCCAACTTTTTGTGTGTGATCCCATGGACTGTAGTCCACCAGGCTCCTCTGTCCATGGAATTTTTCAGGCAAGAGTACTGGAACGGGTTGCCATTTCCTTCTCCAGGGGATCTTCCCAACCCAGGGATCGAACCTGGGTCTCCCGCATTGCAGACAGTTTGCCATCTGAGCCACTATGGAAGCGCCACGATGAGTTAAAGGATACACAAAATCAAAAGGTGCAGAATATTATATCAAAAACACACCTCACTCTGCAGTAGGGGGGTAGTAAAAGTGTAGCCCTCTTAGAATGCACTCAAACTTAAGCAACCATCAACTTAGACCTCTATGTACATAGGTTGTTATATAAAACCTCATGGTAAACACAAACCAAAAGTCCATGACACAAAGACAAACAGAAAGGACGATGAACATAACACTCTAAAGAAAGTCATCGGATCAAAGGAAAGAGAGCAAGAAGGGAGGAGCAGAGGACAAGAAAAACAACCACAGACAACCAGCAAAATGGCAATAAGTGCATTTAATAAGTGCATTCCTACTACATCTAATAATTAATTTAAATGTAAATGGACTGAAGGTTTCAATCAAAAGACTCAGAAGGAAAAAAGGCTATATATATAGAAGCCCTGTGGGCCTCACATCACGTCTGAGAAGATGGACAACAAAGAAGAAGAAGTGGAATAAAACATCTGGTGGTCAGACAGCGGTTAGTGCCGTGGAGTGAACACGGGCAGGGGCAGGGGCGGCAGGAAGTGTGTGATGGTCATTTGAAGATCACAGGGTGGGTTACCTGTGGATCCATTACTGCCCCACCCCACCTCAAGGCTTTACACTCTCCTGAATCCTCAGAACTCTAGAAGGTGGTGTCTTTGTTTTTTTTTTTTTTTTTCATTTTGCAGATGAGGAAACTGGCTGGTTCTTGTGCTGCGGTGAGAGGGGTGAGGGGTGCCTTAGAAAAATCCCAAGCTGAAAAACCCTTCCAGGCATGGGCAGTCCCACTGAGTTCCCCACCTCCACCCCCAAGGGCCTCATGCTTGGTTAAAGGCTCTGCTCGCAGCTCACCATCTCAATTATTTTTGAACAAGGGGCACCACACTTATTTTGCACAGGGATCCACAAATAGCTAGTCCAGGTCAGGAAGTAACAGTTAGAACTGGACATGGAACAACAGACTGGTTCCAAATAGGAAAAGGAGTACGTCAAGGCTGTATATTGTCACCCTGCTTATTTAACTTCTATGCAGAGTATATCATGAGAAACGCTGGGCTGGAAGAAGCACAAGCTCGAATCAAGACTGCCAGGAGAAATATCAATAACCTCAGATATGCAGATGACACCACTTCTATGGCAGAAAGTGAAAAATAACTAAAAAGCCTCTTGATGAAAGTGAAAGAGGAGAGTGAAAAAGGCAACTTAAAGCTCAACATTCAGAAAATGAAGATCATGGCACTGGTCCCATCACTTCATGGGAAATAGATGGGGAAACAGTGGAAACAGTGTCAGACTTTATTTTGGGGGGCTCCCAAATCACTGCAGATGGTGACTGCAGCCATGAAATGAAAAGACACTCACTCCTCGGAAGGAAAGTTATGACCAACTTAGATAGCATATTCAAAAGCAGAGACATTACTTTGCTAACAAAGGTCCATCTAGTCAAGGCTATGGTTTTTCCAGTGGTCATGTATGGATGTGAGAGTTGGACTCTGAAGAAAGCTGAGCACCGAAGAATTGATGCTTTTGAATTGTGGTGTTAGAGAAGACTCTTGAGAGTCCCTTGGACTGCAAGGAGATCCAATGAGTCCATCCTAAAGGAGACCAGTCCTGGATGTTCATTGGAAGGACTGATGCTAAAGCTGAAACTCCAGTACCTTGGCCACCTCATTCGAAGAGCTGACTCATTGGAAAAGACTCTGATGCTGGGTGGGGATTGGGAGCAGGAGGAAAAGGGGCCAACAGAGGATGAGATGGCTGGATGGCATCACCAACTCCATGGACATGAGTTTGAGTGAACTCCGGGAGCTGGTGATGAACAGGGAGGCCTGGCGTGCTTGGATTCATGGGGTCACAAAGAGTCAGACACGACTGAGCAACTGAACTGACCTGATTGGTCATGCAATCAGTTATATGAAAATAAAACCCCCGGCTGTTTCTCTACCTTAACGTCTTTCAAAACGTGCTTCAAGGGCTTCCCTGGGGGCTCAGTGGTAAAGAATTCCCCTGAAACACAGGAGACATTGGTTTGATCCCTGGTCCAGATAGACTCCCCCGTGCTGAGGAGCAGCTAAGCCTGTGTGCCACAGCTGCTGAAGCCCACTTGCCTAGAGCCCATGCTCCACATACGAGAAGGCCCTGCAATGAGAAGCCCACGCCCTGTAACAAGGAGTAGCTCCTGCTCTCCACAACTAGAGAAAAGCCTGAACAACACAGCCAAAAAATAGAGAAATACATACAATGTTTAAAAGCACTGAGATTTATTTGACACTCCATGGATATCATCCTTTCTTTTTGATAAGTTAATCATCCATGACATCTGTGGCAACATCCCTTCTCACCATGGAAGCATCAGGGATTTTTTTTTTTAAACTGAACTGTTAATATGGCATTTCTGATGTCAGATGTATTCTATTACAATATCTATTCTATTTTAAAATCAGGCTTTCAAGCAGAGTACTATACCAAAGGTGACTGTCTAGCAGAGATTGTGGTTACATGACTTTCCCTTCTGGATGAAACCCTAAAAGGCACTAGAGCTACAAGGATACACTGTGTAAAAGGTCCAGATAATACAAGTGGCTGAAGTCTCACATAACTAAAAAGTCCCAACACTAATTTGTATTGCTTTCGGGATTTATTTAAAAATGAATTATTTAGCTTTTTAGAAAGCCAACTGCAGTTTCTAAGAAATGCACAAAAGAGGCAATTATTACTACAGTCACCAGCAGAACAATACAAGTAAGTATAAGTAATATAAAAATAACTTAGAATTCATCGTTCATTCGACCTTTATTTTGCTAGTTAAAATGATCACACTCTGGGAGTCTCTTCTTAATTGCTTTAGTGAGAGCCAAACTGACTCTTCTATGTGCAAGAGTCTTACTTTTAGATTTGAGTAACCCCCTAAAATGTTGTTGATGGAAGCATTTCATTGCCAGTAGTCAACAGACACAAGTTCTAGGTCTCAAACTAGTGTTTGATGATAACTGAAATTCAGTTTAATCATTGTCCACATTTTCTTAGTTCTAACATTCTCAGCTTTCATGGTAGTGATGTACATTCCAAGGACACAAAAAGAACTATTTGTATGTATGTTCTTATCTATCTAAATGAATGTGTGTGGAGAGACAGAGAGAGAGAGGAGAAAGAATATACATTTTTTAAAACATTTCAGATATGACTTTAAAAGCTCTTAAGGGAGGTTAACATTTGAATACCATTTCCTTCAGTTTATAATTATTTACATTTTTTTCACTTGTGACTTTTGAATGCCTATAACTTATCCTTTCATTCTATGTACTTAAGGTTGCACACAAAAGAAAAGTAACAGTTTGGCTCTCTAAAGAGATGTAGTAATAATTTTGCTATAGAGAAAATCTGTGATGAGATTTACCTATGACTATGAACATCACTCTTCCAAGATAATGAAAATATACAGAAGGAAGGAAGGGAAAAAGGAAAAGTTTCCATTAGGCTGTATGGCAAGCTTCCTAATGCCAGGGACTGATGCCTGGTCTTATTCCCCCACATTCACTGTGGGGGATTCACTTGCACTGTGCTTGGTGCATTGCGAATGTCAATAAATATTTCTTGACCAAATGACAATTTCATAGTGACTGACCTGAACAAAATCTTTGTCACTGAAACAATGACTGATTTTTTTTTTTTAAGGTTTATTATTATTCTGCTTTTGGCCACACCATGTGGCGTGTGAGATCTTAGTTCCCAGGCCAGGGAGAAAACCCACACCTTCTGCAGTGGAAGCACCTTGTCTTAACCACTGGGCCAGTAAGGAAGTCTTGAATGACTGATTGCTCTTGTCTTTGATCAGGCATACAGTGCAATGGGGGATAGAAGTTTATGACATCTTTATTGTTCTTAGGGTACAAGAAATGATTTTCTGTGCATTCTTTGCACCTTTACAAGTGTCGCAATTGAGTGTGGTAGGCATATTTAAAATACTGACTGCCTACACTTTTAATACCACACTACCCCATGCTCGCCAGCTTTCAAAATACTATAACCATTCTCGTGTCTGTCTCCTTCTGTGGGTCAGGGACAGACAAATTACAGCAGGAAGCAAGATCTCACACAAGGACAGAAGGACAAGGGCCTCCACCCTGGGACCACCCCTAAGTTTAAGGTTCCCATTCTTTGGGATTCTATCTTCAACTTCTCTGACCTTCTGAGCTCTGGGCCTTTCCTGCCTTCATCTTAGATAAGTAGCTCCCTGAGATGGATTTGTCTCCCTAGATTTTCCACCCATCCTCTGCTCTCATTTAGAGGAAGTACTCATCCTTACTCTCTCTCAACCTGGGCTTTTCACTCACCATCTGTTCTGATCTTGGCCACCTGACTGAAACTTGAGCCCCATCTCCTGCTGTCTACACCCCAGCTGACCCAAGCCGATAAGACAAACATCAGCAGAGCCATTAGAGACCCAGGCACAGAAAAGGGAGGTCTGTGTGGATTATAGAGATGAGGGAAGATTTTTCAAGGGAAGTAGAGTTTCAAGGGTGGATTAACTCTGCTTTTCCTCTTGCTGTTGGTACAAATGTTGCATGAGCTCACGTGTAGTAAAGTGGGACTTCTGTAAGCTAGAATATTGAGGCTTTTCATTAATTCACACCAGCCTTTCTAGTTTCCATGTATTATAAGGTTTTTCGGTTTCCCTTGTAAGCTATAAACATTCTGTGACTTGAATTGGTTGGGCATAGGATTCTAGGTATACTCCACCTCCCTCCTCCTTCTCTGCTCATGCACACCTATGATTACTTATTTTCCACCTTCTTGGATCAGAGTTGGGAAGCTCAGCTCCATGCTGGGGTTCCTTTTGGGGAGCAATTGAGTGGGCTGTGTCTGCCATATTGTTTGTGACCATCCACACTACTTATTGAACCGAACTCTCCGAGCACCCGGGTCAAGGGGAGCCTGGACCAGGGTGGAAAAAATGTTCCTAGGGCCAAGTGGCAGGCCTGCTTCAGCTCTGCCTGGCCTGGTTCATGGCTTGGAAGTGGAGCCACAGAACTGAGCCAGGAACTTTCTCCATGGGTCCCCGCTCTTAGGCCTGGTAGTCATGGCTCAGTGACAGTGACAGGGTAGGGGTGGGGAGGGTGGGCAGGATGTGTGCTGTGTTAGCAGAGGCTTTTGGCAGCTCCTGCAGTTGTGGAGTGGCTCCCTAGCCTTCCCACCCACACCGTCCTTCCAAGGGGGCTCATCTCTGACCTCCCATAAACTCTCCACTCCCTTTTCCAGTGCACCTTGTAGAGCGTGGTCTACCTGCCATGGCAAGTAGCAATATCATGAAGTTTCGAAACTGTAGTCTACTGTGGTGCACCTTGTAGAGCGTGGTCTACCTGCCATGGCAAGTAGCAATATCATGAAGTTTCGAAACTGTAGTCTACTGTGGTCTGTGATCTCCATCCTAGGGGATTTTGTAGGGTGAACTGTACTTTGCGTTTAAGAAAAGTATACCAAACCTTTGGACATTTCATTTTCTCACTTGGAAACCAAATGCAGAGGTTGGGGGCCTAGGAAATAAGTCCGCAGGGCCATCATCTTGGGCAGAGGCCTCCTGTAATGACTCCGTGGTCACTGATTTTTCGTTGCTTCTGTCAGTGGAGCGGGTCAGTCTAAGCTACTCTCCGTCTTTTACATTCGCAGCGGTGAAGTTACTTGTAGGAGAAAGTGCTAGAGCAGGAAGCAGGTACCCAGTGGGAACTGTGCGTCCTCGGGCAAGGCACATACTCTGTCAGATCCAGTTTTCTCAGTTCTGTGTAACATATGAGGCACGGCTGATGCTTCTGAAAGTCCTCTCTGCAGGACCAGTCCTGGATTTACAATACTGACACAGCACTGGCTTCAGCATTCCTCTGAGTCCACGTTGTCCCTTGATGTGTCCACCGTGGCACTTGCAGTCTGGGTCGGATACTGTGTCTTCCCTGCCTCTGCCTGTGGCTCATCATTTATTCATTTATTTATTTTTGGCCGCGCTGGGTCTTCACTGCTTTGTTCGGGCTTTCTCTAGCTGCGGCGAGCGGGGCTCGCTCTTTGCTGTGGTGCACGGGCTTCTCGTTACGGTGGCCTCTCTTGTTGCTGAGCACTGGCTCTGGGCATGTGGGCTTCAGTAGTTGCAGCACAAGAGCTCAGTAGCTGTAGCACACAGGCTCTAGAGCTTAGGCTCAGTAGTTGTGGCCCGCGGGCTTAGTTGCTCCTTCCTTTACCAGGGCTGGAACCCGTGGCCCTTGCATTGGCAGGTGGATTCTTAACCACTGGGCCACCAGGGAAGTCCCATTATGGGAGACTATGGCTATTATGATGGAGAACATTTGTTAAACCAGAACATAGATACCAAAGGCGTCTCAAGAAGTAGTACAAACAGATGAGGGAGCTTCTCAATAAGAAACCAAATGCTTCCACATTCTATCCCAGGACAGCCCCTCCTGGGGCTGGAACACTATGTTCCATGTACTGGTTTGAAAACTTGCACTGAGGAATCTTGCTGCCTGGATGGCACAGGCAGCCCTCCCTGCTCCCCTGCTGTGCATCTCATCTGGCAAAATAAATACATCCTATCTTCCCCTTAGGTATATTTCAAGGGTAACATGGACTAATATTTTGTAAAGGGTTTCGAACAGTCCCTGGTACATAGTAAGTGCTTGTTTAACACCTCAGTACCTTGAAATGTTAGTAGGTATGCTATTACAAAAGACATAAAAAGATCTCCAAGTAAAATAAGTTTGTTTGGAAAATCTGTGTTGATCAAATTAGAACACATTCCCTCCCCCCGCTTTAGTATAATAATTAAAACATGCAGTGTGCTACTCTGTGGGAGAATTTTGAAACTTCCTTGGAGACTGTGAAGGGTATAAGGCATTATTTGGAATTTCCCAAGCTTACTTGGCTATAGAGATGTTTTCATGAAACACTGTGGTCTCAGGGAACTCAAGTGTGTCTTTTAGTTGTTGTTGCTTAGTTGCTCAGTCGTGTCAAACTCTTTGCGACCCTGTGGGATGTAGCCTGCCAGGCTCCTCTGTCCATGGGATTTCCTAGGCAAGAGTACTTGAGTGGGTTGCCATTTCCTCCACAAGAGGATCTCCCTCACCCAGGGATTGAACCCTCATCTCCTGCACTGGCAGAAGGATTCTTTACTACTGAGCTCAAGGGCATCTCATGGAACACAATTAGAAATGTGGTTTCAGGCTCATGGAGGCAGTTCCCCAACTGTTCAACACTCATCAGAGGTTTTCTTCTACCGATTTGGTCCTCATACTCTCCTTCTCCAGGGGGGATATCTGTCACTTGCTATGCTGTCCTCTATTTTTTTCATATTGTATAAAATCTGCCTTTTGTATTAATAAGAGACCCCTGTTGGCTCAATGGTAAAGAAACTGCCTGCCAGTGATGGAGACTTTATATTTGTATTTTTTCTTAGCAATTACTTGCTTATTTTAAAGATTGAAATAGCTTAGTTGGAGGCACCCTGTTGAAGGAAGCAACCAATCCTCAGTCTCTACTGATGCTGAGTTAGTGCAGACTGCCTTGTCTACAGCAGGACCCAGTGAACTTATCTCTAACTATCCCCAACCCGATAGCGAAACGCTGGCTTTGTTAAGAAGAGGTGGCCTGTGAGCTCCTAGGATTAACGAGAGCCAGAAATCTGGCTCCATGATGCTTAGGATGGTAGTGTTTCTGTGTAAGCTAGAAATTCTTCTCCCCAAACTCCTGCTAAGACCTTCCAACTACCAAATGTTCTTACCTGTTACCTAGTTCCAATATTCAACAGGCCTTCCAGAAAGCCAAGTCGGCAGCTATAAAAGAGATGAAGGTGTAGGGCTAGACCTTGCCAAAGTCACATGCTTATTGACTTTGCACAAGATCTGTTTAGAGCGTAAAGAATTAGATTAGGGATTAGAACCTCCTGGAACCTAGGACTTGAGTGGCCCCTTATTGCTCTCAGAGAAAAGCCCCATACGTTAGCCAAGCAGTCAAAACTTTCCCTTGGGACTTCCCTGGTGGTATAGTGGCTGAGTCCATCTGGCAGTGCAGGGGACATGGGTTTAATCCCTGGTCGGGGGAGATCTCACATGCCGTGGAATAACTAAGCCTGTGCGCCATGACTACTGAATCTTTGAGCTGCAACTTCTGAAGCCCAAGCACCTAGAGCCTCCGCAGGCAAGAGACGCCACTGCAGTAAGTCTGTGCATCGCAACTAGAGAGCAGCCCCCACTCTCTGCAACTAGAAAGGCCCCCACACAGCAATGAAGGCACACTGCAGCCAAAAATAAATAAATAGATAGAGAAAAACAACCAACATGAAAACATAAAAGAGCCGTATGCTTTGTTAAAAAAAAAGAAAAAAACCTTCCCAAAGCAGGCCAACCTCTCTTCTCTCCCTCACATGTCAATATAAACCTTTATCTCCACTCTACTGGAATCATCATCCTCAGGTGACCCAGGACTTTGTTGCCTCTGAATCGTTGCTTAAATAACCTTTCCCTGTGTTTGGTTAATTTCATACTTATTTTTAAGACCAAACAAAATGATCACGCTTGCTTTCCCAACTATGCCCACCTACACCTTGCCCATTGGAAGATACGGGGTTCCCTTTTTCTATTTCATTTGTCTCTGCTTAATAATAGCTCTTGGTGTAGACATGATCTCCACCCATAGAAAATAATTTATTTGAGGGCAGGGACTGCATCGTCTTACTCATGTCTCTGGCCACATCTGAACAAGTTTGCACTAAGAAATATCTGCCAAAATCAATCAGTTAGAGTCACTGCTCCACTATGATGTGGTTTCTTTAGTGTCAAAATTCAACATACGTACATCTGTGGGGAGCTATTTATTTTGCTTTGACTTATCATGACTTAGTCCCCTCTGGGCTAATTGTTCTGCAGACTCGGGTGATTTTCTTACTTTTCTAAGCTCGCTGGATATGGAACAATGTCTATATGTGCAAGAATGGCATTCAGGGCCCTCCAGCACCTGGGCACCATACCTTTGAGCACATGGATGAAGAAAGGCTGTAATCTCTCACATTCCCTTTGGTGAACAGCTGACTCTAAAGCAGAATTTATTCATCTCAGCATAGCACCTACCATTTTGTGCAGGGTCACTTTGTTGCTGATGACTGTCCTGTGCACGGCAGGCTGTTTAGCAGCATCTCTGCTTCTACCCACCAAATGCAGTAGCATCCTTCCTAACTGGCCCTTCCTCCTGGGACTGGGGTAACCAGGCATACTGTATCTCCAGACAGTGCCACTACTGGTTAAGGACCACTGATCTAGAGGTCTCCAATGTTCTGCTCTGAATTGTAGGATAAAATTGCTCATGCCAGTTTCTCTAACACCCAGGTGATATCTTGCTGGTCTGGAACCAACTGGGAAGGATTGTCACCAAGGTTAGGCAAATGCTCTCTGAAAAGATGAAATTGGCAATGTACTGTCACTCATTTGTACAGTTAGAAATAGGCCACGATCCAAGTGACATAAACCAAAGAAAAGCAGAGAGGTAGTTAGATCAGTAGTTTGCAGAGTCCTGTTCATCATGAACCACATCTTTTGAAGAAAGGATTAAAACAGAGATTCCTGTGCTGGATGTACTTATTGAAATTTGGATGTCTTCATGATGCCCAAGGGGTCATTATGTATCCAGCACTGTGTTGGACAACACTGCTTACTTATTTGTTTTAAAAATATTTACTTTTACAAAACTAGGCACAATGTGGGTGCCCCTGGGGGCTCAGACAGTAAAGAGTCTGCCTGCAATGTGAGAGACTCGGGTTTGATACCTGGGTTGGGAAGATCCCCTGGAGGAGACATGGCCACCCACTCCAGTATTCTTGGCTGGAGAATCCCATGGACAGAGGAGGCCAGTGAGCTATAGTCCATTGGGTTGCAAAGAGCTGGGCACAACTGAGCAACTAACACATACACACAGGGACAGTGTATTAATGGCACACACAGAATGTGGCTTCAATATAAGAAAAAGTACTCTACCTTAATTTTGCTTTCTTTTTTGTTTGTTTTCTCTCTCTGTATTAACTTAACTGCCTCTTATATAATCCATATGTCCTAGAGAAAAAACAAATCCCCACTAGCATGTGAGGTTCATTGGGCACACTTGGGTGAGTCTACCCACCCTGGTACCTGGTGGGTGTTAGATCCAAGTTTCTTTCTGCATGATGTGGGCACCCAGTGCCGTTGCCATTCCCTTTGCCAGTCTACATGGTCTGTACTTCTTTTTTCTGGCCCAGGAAGAGATATTTTTGAGACTTATAAGGAAAAATAAAAAGAAAGGAAAGCTCAGATAATGTATGCTTTGGCAAAAGAAGAAGATAAAAGTGCATTCTAATTGCTTGTTAAATGAGTTATCTTATTGGATTTGGGTCTGTGTTTCTATACGTGAAGCCCCAAATTCTTAACCCCCAGTTCCCCAGAGGGAGTGCAACACAGCAGCTCAGAACTTAATAGATGGATAGATTGTAATTTCTTTCTGTTCTGAGAATATGTATTTCTGCATCATTTGCTATCTTCTCTTATCTGGCGTCACTGCCAGGCCCACTGTTGTTCATTCGCTAAGTCATGTCCAACTCTTTGAGAGCCCATGGACTGTAGCATACCAGGCTTCTCAGTCCTTCACTATCTCCCAGAGCTTTCTCAAATCCATGTCCATTGAGCTGGTGATGCCGTCTAATCATCTCATCCTCCGTCCACTGTAGGAGATCTGTAACTTCTTGATGATTGGGATTCAGTACTTACAACCCATAGGCCCACTAGTTTGGGGCAAAACTGGATGTTGACCTGTGCACAAAACTATGTGGAGAATTTTCCTACAGGCCATAAGAGATGGGGAAGGGGGTGGTACCGAGACACTGCATGAACCTCTAGAAAGTGCTCTTCTAGCACCTGCTTCCTGGGAACTGAAATAACTGGCACTGTGGAGCTTGGATGAAAAAGGCAGAACACAGAAAATGATGCCAGAGGAGATCTCTATTGAAAAGACCAGCAACCCAGATTCTGCTGGGACTGCATCTCCCCAGTTTAAAAACAACTCCATCATTAGAACAGCAGAGCCAACCTGGGAAACGTAAATAAACCTATATCCAGTAATGGGATGCCTCCAGAGGCCTGTCCTGACCTCTGCAATAAAATCTGGCCCCAGCCCTTTCAGATTTGTATTTCTAGGGTCTTTCGTTTTTGTTTTATTAGCACGCTTGTTCCTATTTGTCAAGCAGTTAGACTGGTGTCTGGGTGTTTACAGATTTTAGGGGTATAGGTAAAACACCAAATGGAGATCTGAGACTCCGGTGCAGGAGAATACATTTTTCACAGCCGTTTGGTTGAAACTTGGGACTGGAGGGAATCTCTCTTTTTAGCCAGCCTTGCCTAATATTCTGGCATCCTACAATTTTGTATACTTTTTAAAGAAAAGGAAAAGGAAAGTGGGAGGGTGGGAGGGTTTGTCTTTCATTATCTCTGCTGGAGAAGTGAGGAAATGTGGTGTTTTATTCATAGGCAAATTTTTCTGGCAAATCTTTTGAAAGTTAGTGGGATTTCATAGATCCTCTCTGCCCACACCACCCACCTCTACGTTAGCTGCTCTCCATCAGAAAGTCTTCGGTAGATTGAATTATTGGCCTTGATTCTTTGTCCACACCCTTTATGGCATGTCTCTGTAGCCCCTCCAATGAAAGGCAGAGTGCATTTTTCTACCGCTGGTGACTTGCTTTGGTCAATAGGTGTGGGTGGCAGGGACGATGTGCCAGCTCCTGCACTTGGGCTTTAAGAGGCATCGCTGCTCCCATTTCTATGCCAAAAGTTTTCCCCAGGGAGCTGCCACGCCCTTTCCCAGGCCTGGATGAATGCACTGGGAACCTGCAGCCTGGAGTCAAGTGCAGCTGGATCTAGAGCCACTTAGCTGAGCACAACCAACAAGGGCCAATACCCAGCTGACCTGCAGACCTCTGAGCAAGAATAAATGATTATTGCTTTAATCCACTGAATTTTGGAGTGAACTACTTGTTAGGCAATGCTCTTAATCCACTTATCTCCCCAATTCACATTTTAATTCTCAGCTCAGTGTGTTGAAGGATGAATGGAAATATTTTCTGGACCCTTCAAAAGACTACCAGGGCTGGTTCTATACGTTGGCTTCACTGACAACATGCTAGCCACCAGCTCCTGTTTTAATGAGGAATGGCTCAGGGTAAAAGTCTACAGCTTCTGATCTCTACGTCTGTCACACTGAGCTTTTGTACGAGACAGCCCAGTCCTAGAGTGAAGTCAAGCTTATGCCACTTAATCACTGTGTAACTTTGGGGAGCTCATGAGCCTCTCTGAATCTCCATTTCACCATCTGTTGTTTGCTGGGAGAAAGTAGAGGTAAGGTACATAAAGTGCTCTGCCCATCATAATTGTTATATGGCAACTGTTATGTTTGTGAAATAAATCAATGAATGCTAGTTTTTGTCAGTAGCAAATGTCTGGTACTTTTTATAAGGTATTAATACCTACCTCTTTCTTTCTTCAAACATGGCACCTTCCTTGAGCTCCAGCTGGTGCCTGTCTGAGTCTGATATTGCACGCCATCACTATATCTTCCTTCCCTAGTCCCTACCTAGTAAACTCCTTCATAATGGTTATCAAGCAGTAGGCCTAGCTGTCTTGGTCAGTGGGTGCTGGTCAGCAGCAGTCACAATGATAATAATAGACGTTGAGTGCTTACTAGACTTTGCCAGACAAGGTATCCCCACTACCGGACAAGCAGGAACCAAAGGAAGGTCATGGGTCCCAGACCCTCACATTTCCCTTTAGCTTGAATCCATTTTTGGTGAGAAGAAGTGGGAAAGGAAGACATTCTTGATGACCTAAACAAGATTGTATCATCCAAAAAGAATTCAAACTGAAAGAGATTGAGACAGCATTCACTGACATGCTTAAAAATTTCTCTTCCCAACTACTCAGTGCAGTGATCAGGGATGAAAAAATTAAGAAACTACATCTCCTCTGCATACCTGAAGAGCAATGTGACTGTGTGTGAATCTGTGATGTGGTAATAATAACAGTACTGTTGCTGCTGCTGCTGCTAAGTCACTTCAGTCGTGTCTGACTCTGTGCGACCCCATAGACGGCAGCCCACCAGGCTCCCCCGTCCCTGAAATTCTCCAGGCAGGAACACTGGAGTGGGTTGTCATTTCCTTCTCCAATGCAGGAAGGTGAAAAGTGAAGTCGCTCAGTTGTGTCCAACTCTTAGTGACCCCATGGACTGCAGCCTACCAGGCTGCTTGATCCATGGGATTTTCCAGGCAAGAGTACTGGAGTGGGGTACCATTGCCTTCTACAAACACATATAAATTGCACGCTGAATACCCTGCAGGCATCATCTTATTTAACCCTCAGCAAGCTGGGCTGCTGTCCGTGGGGTCGCACAGAGTCGGACACGACTAAAGCGACTTAGCAGCAGTAGCAGCAGCAGCAAGCAGCCCACAGTAGACCTTTCTACTGTGGTCTTTTCCTTACTTCTGTAGACACTGACTTGCAGCTAAGCTCAATTATTGGTCCAAGGTGTTTTGACTCGTAAGCGATGAGATTCCCAGACAAGGCGATTCCAGAGCCCAGATGCCCCCAGACTCCAACATGCTGCCTTGTTATTGCTCTGGCATTTTGTGTCTATGTCCCAAATTCATCCATTCACTCCCTGTACCATATTCATAGGTCAAATGGTGTCATTCCCTTTCTCTTCCCTAGCAAGGCTTAAAGAGAGCATTTCTAGCATCTAATTCCTATTGAGTGCTGATTTTTTTTTTCTCTTGGGAGTTCCAATACTCTCAAGACTGAGAAGGAACTAAAGGGAGCATTTGTTATCATAGATTATTCATAGTAAAGAATGTGCTGCACCCAGAGCAACAAAGATCTGTTTGTGTGTAGACTGCAAGGGTCGCAGCAGTGTCACACTGAACGCCATAAGCAGAGCACCAGAAATGAGCTTCTCCTTGGGCCCCATGGGGTGGTCCTCAGTAACAATGTCTCATAGATAGAGTTTCTGGATCGTTCTCAGCCCTTCCTCTGCTGCTCTTTCTGAAACAGCTGATAATGCAGAAACAGAGCATTATCAAAGATAGAAGTCGGTTATGCTAAAATGAATCCTTAAAACACTTTTTAAAAGACAGATATCAGTATCTATTTTAGTACAGCTTTTTGGTCTGGAAACAGTGTCTTCATGAACCTGAACTTGCACACACTTGGTTCTTGGCTGGGTATGAAGAAGCCAAAGAACAATCAATGAATATCCTAAACAGCCCTCTTGTTTTAAGAAATCTGAATCTTAGCGGTTTTGTGAAAGAACAAACTTTTCTTTTGGGGGGGAGTCATTGCCATGGTGTAGAATTAATCACGTTGGGAATCGATTTCTATTTAATGCTGACCGTGGAAGATTGAAGATAGTTTGGCATTTTCTGATTCTTCTCCCATAGAGCTGAGGGTTCTAGCTTTCCATTTAAATCTGAGTTGGCTTGTGATGTTTTGACCGACAGAGTGTGTGGAGGTGACGTTGGGCTGGCTCTGGGCCTTGTGTTTAAGAGGATCAGCAGCTTCTGATTTGGTCTTTTGGAAGACCAAGGCCTCATGTGGGAAGTCCCCCCTTGCTGCGGTTGCCAGGCTGTGGGAAGCAGGAGGCATGTGAGAGTCCTGGCAGGTGAGTTGCCACAAAAGGAGTGAGAGAGAGATGAGAGAGATGGAGGGAAGGAAGGAAAGAGACAGAGAGAGTGAGAACATGCACTGTGGCATCTATTAGGTGAGCCAGGAGGAATTCTAGAATCTCAGAAACAGACTCTCCAGCCCCAGCTGGGATCAGAGATAAACCACCAGAGTGAACTCTTCCTAAATTCCCAACGAAACTGGGAACAAAATAACACAGTTGCTTTAAGCCACAACATTTTGGAGTTGTTTGTGACATGGTAATAGATAACATTTTCAACCACTAAAGATCATTGTAGCAAATCCTAAGACAGTTCTACCGCTCTCAACTTGGATAAAGCAATAATTCTTCAGATGTTAAGGACTGGAGGGTCAAAGACATCATTGGTTCCGACATGTTTATTTCACAGAAGAAATTGAAATCCGTAGATGTGAAAACGGCAGCTAGAGCAGGGGGTGGGGGGAGGGTTAACTGCTGTTCTAACAACCTTGGGACAACTTTTCCAGATAAAAGCATTTCTTGGTCTTCAAATTTCTTGTGGGGGTATTTACTTCTGCCACTAAATTCAGAACTCTTGTGTTCCTCACTGTTCCACAGCAGGCAGGGCTCCCTCTGAGGGACCATGTCTAGTCCAGGTTCCGGGAAAACCTTCCTTCCTTCTTCTTCCACCTCATCCAGGAGCAGAGTTTGTTCAATTTCAAATGCAGATACAAAAGACATTGTGATTCATGCTATCAAGTTTCCCTCCTTTACAACAGGCACCTGGGCTGTCCCCTGAGAAGCCAAGAAAAGGCGAACCCCAGGACAGCTTGGGGTCAGGCTCCTGCTTTATCTGCCTGGGTCCCGGGTTCCTCTGGTTCATCCCATGGCTGCTCACACGTAGCAGATCAAAGCCCTGGATTCCGCCCCCCACCTGCACCCGCCTCACCGGCTCACGTAGTTGTGTTTCTGTGGCCCGTGTGCTCTGTGTATAAGTTAACCACCTCATTTTTAAGTTTACAAGGGAGGAGTAGCTGGCAGGAGACCCAGTTTAGCTGATTTCTCTTAGATTAAACTGCTCTTGGTGGAAAACTTCTGAAGAAATAACCTTTCTGGTATTCTCTGTCTTTGTCTGAGATCCAGAGTAAAGTAGTCTCTATTACACTTGCTCCAGCCTTATTCAACACAAAGGGACTTTAGGTTTTAGAGACTAAAAATAGTTTCCAAAAATGAGGGGGAAAATCCCTAGTCATGGCAATGATGAGACTCAGGCTTAGTGGGAAAATTGGGGAAAATAGTTAAAAGTTACTCCCTTGTCCACAGATGATAAAAAATATATTAAAAGAGAAAAATATAAAAGAGCCTTTGGAAATCCAAGAGCCTTTAGAAATCCCTTAATCCCACCCCACTACCCGTGGACCAAAC
>SJYC01055296.1:0-23640 GCA_006408675.1 Madoqua kirkii | reverse complement strand
GTTGACTCATTGGAAAAGACTGTAATGCTGGGAGGGATTTGGGGGCAGGAGGAGAAGGGGACGACCGAGGATGAGATGGCTGGATGGCATCACGGACTCAATGGACGTGAGTCTGAGTGAATTCTGGGAGCTGATGATGGACAGAGAGGCCTGGCGGGCTGCAGTTCATGGGGTCGCAAAGAGTCGGACATGACTGAGCGACTGAACTGAACTGAACAGAATGTAAATGTTATCTGATTTGAGGATATAGAGGTAAAACATGGAGAGAATCTGGGAGGTGGGCGGGAGATGGGTGAGCTGATGGAGCCAGGAGCGGTGTCAGCATCTCATGCCATTATTTAGGGAAACAAAGATTTACTCCACAGTTAATGCAACAAGAAGTAGAATTCTGACTCTATGATGTAAAGTGCCCAAGGGGTCAATGCAGGAGCTAAAGTGATCAGGCGTGAAGCAGGAGCATCACCGGAAATGTGCTGAGGTCACGTCTCCCACTCCAGGAGTGGGACGTCTAGAGACGTTATTAGATGTGGAGGTAAACATAACTGGAAGAGCATTACCAGCAGCAGTCAGCAGTGGCCTTTCCCAGGGAAAGGGTTTCCCTGGTGACTCAGATGGTAAAGAATCTGCCCGCCATGCCGGAGACCCAGGTCCAATCCCTGGGTCAGGAAGGTCCCCTGGCGGAGGGCATGGCGACCCACTCCAGTACTCTCACCTGCAGAATCCCATGGGCAGAGGAGCCAGGCGGGCTGCAGTCCACGGGCCGAAAAGAGCCGGACGTGACTGGGCCACTAACACTTTCCCCAGGGAGTGTGCGCTTGGACTGTGGGGTGAGAGTTGGTTGGTCTTTCACCATTTGGTCTTAAAGTCAGCGTGCAGATGGGCTGCTTTGCATCAGTTTGAAATGCGCCTTAGAGTTTCGGTGCTGTAATGACCGCGGGTTGTCTTCCGCTTGTTTTCACAGGGCGGCTCATTTTTAAGCCAAACGGACGCTGCTTTTAATTGCCTGTCAGCGGGCTCCCGTCAGGTTCGCTCCTGCCACTGACCTTCTCTTGTGACGGATAATTGAGAGCTGACTCTGGAAAGGGACAGAAGCTTAAAATCGCTGCTGTGAAGCGGCCGACGTATCACGACGGGATAGCTAATTCCCGACGCAGAATATTTTCATGGTGACATTTCCCCTTGACATCCGCGTGTCAGTGACACAGAAGGCCCCAGAGGGGGAGCACGTGGCTAACAGCAGGGGGGGGTCACGCGTCCTGCCCCTCGGCTGTCACCGGGCCCCCCTTTTGCAGGAGCCTGCCAGCTGTGGGGGCACCGCGTCTGCCCCTCCCAAATTCACATAATTAGACCCAACCAGAATCACCCTCATTATAAGCACGTCTCCCAATAACTCCCAAACTGCATGCTCGTTGGGACCCTGCTGGGGCAGGAGGTCTGGTCTGTGTTCGGCCAGCACCAAATGAAGTCCTTTCCACAAACCGCAGAAGCAGACCAATAAAATGTGCGGGTGCCAATCAACGCCGAAGCAGCGGCCAGAGACGGTAACTGAGAAAAACCATGTGCGCTTAATTCGGTGGCATGAAGCTTAATGACAGAGGCTGGCACCTCGATAGTTTTCTAATTGGAGCGAGGTTGATCTCCGAGGTAATTAATTGAGTGGAAACAACCATTTTTCATCACTAATAGGAGAATGCCGCTGCCTGGAGTCCAGGCCGGCTGTCCAAAGTGAGACTCTCGGGGCCACAGGGATGCAAGGAATCAGGCTTCCAAGCCCGTCCCCATGACTGCAGTCCAGTCCTTCACATCACACCCCTGGGGTTGCTTGGAACTTTGTTAGTTGTTTAAAAATTGTGCCGTTAAGCAGGCAGACCAGACAAAGGAAGACGGCGGATTCATTTAAAGTGTGCTCTTTCCAGTACGCGGTGACTTACCGGCTGTAAATGCCACGGGCAGAGGGTCCTCCCGGCAACGTGATGGTTTGTGTGAGACTGGTGAGCAGCACACTGGCCGTGTTACAAAGCCAGGGAACAGCCCTTTCTGGAGAGGCCGTGCGGCCAGTGGTGACGCAGGAGGGCTGAGATCCTGGGGTGCAGCGCCGGGCGTGGCTGCGGGCCGTCCCCGTCCCGCGGGCGCGGGTCCTGAGACCTGGAAGCCTGTGGTCAAAGGGGGCTAGAATGTGGTGGCAACATATCCGAGAATCTCCGCTTGTTTAAGCGGAGAGAAGGAAGCGAGGCTGTCCTGTCTCCCCCAGGGGCTGCGCAGACCACGGCTGCTGTCCCAAGTGCAGGGGCGACCGAGGCTCAGGGACGGGACACCCGGCTGCCCCGCTCGGGCGTGCATCCTCGAAGACCTCCCCGCCCGGAGACAGGACGAGAAGCGGCCCGTGGAGGTGTCGACCCGGAGCCCAGGCAGGGAGGCTGGGGTCCCTGTTCCAGGAGCATCTCGAAGGGGAGACGACACGATCCCCCCGCCCACCCGCCGGAGTCCAGCCAAGACACGGGCAGGGAGAGAAGCTGCGGGCCGCGTGAGCCACCTCCCGCTTCACAGTGTGCCCGCAGCCGGGACGCGAAGAGCTCACTCCCCGGTCGTCACCGTGGGACCTGCGAGTTCTGCCACGCTCAGCATCCTCCCGAAAAGGTTCTCCGCTTCCCGCTTTATTGTTTAAAGGAACATTATTATCATCTTTTCTTATCGTGAAAGGAATGCTGCTTGTTACGGAAAACACAAGACTTACTGAAGCCGTCATGCTCTCAAAGAGCTATTTCGGGCTTCCCAGGCGGCTGAGTGGCGGAGAACCCGCCGCCGAGGCAGGCGGAGACGCGGTTCCGCCCCCGGGTCGGGGAGGTGCAGGAGGAGGAGCCGGCAGCCCCTGCAGTTCTTCCCTGGAGGGCCCATCCAGGAGGAGCCAGGCGGGCTGCAGTCCACGGGGCCGCAGAGTCGGACGCGACGCAGGGCCTCAACAGCAACCACACGCCTAGCCTCTGCGGGACGGGCCTCGGGAAGGCAGGCTGGGAGACCTGCTTCTCTCTTGACTCTGCCAGGCATTCAACCTTTGTGTTCCCTCCAATTCAGCTAGGAAAAATCCGTCACAGCTTATTTCTTTTTCTAAATAATGAAAACATTTCAGTATCTGTATTTTCTCTGAATTCAGCTTTAGCCACTTCCTGTTCATTTCTGAGGGTTGGGTTCTCATTTTGCTTTTTAAAAATGCCTTTAATTGGGATTTCCTTTACTCTTTGAATAGTGATGTAAGATTTGGTTCTTCAAACTGCATAGTTGGCTTTTATTTTAAACCCCTGCTATTTGTCTCTCCAATTTCCTTTCATTGTCTTTAGACTCTGGTAGAAATGCATCATCCAGTAAATTCATTAAGGATTTTTTTTGAAAACTCACATTCTACTATTTTCCATAAACGTTTGATTGTTGTTCTAAGTGACAGAGCAGAAGTCTTTGCCTTTAGAAAGCAATTTGTTTCATAGACACTAATTTACAATTTGTTTATCATGTTTCACAGATCCTGTTGTTTTCTTGGCTTGATCTGTTGCAGGCGGAGAGGGGTTTAGCTTTGTTCATCCCTGACGTAAGTTTAAATTTCTCCTTGTATTTCTGCTTCCTTCCTGCAGTATCTAGCTAACCAAGGTTCTGATAGTTCCCTTCATTGGGTGTTATGAATCTTGTCAGTTTAAAAGGCCCTCGTTAGCGATTAGATGCTTTCAGGTCCTGCGGTTGACTCTGGAGGTGGTCCCGATTGACATGTGGGCGTGGCCAGACCCCCACCCCTTCTGAGGACCCGTCCTTTCTGGGCCCTGAGCGGCCTCTGCTCAGCAGATTGGTGGGGACGCTTCCTGGCCCTTGGACGTGGAACCCTGGGAGTAAAACTCCCCGGAGCAGACGGGGCTGAACCAGAGACTTGCTGAACAGCAGACCCCCAGCAGGACACACGCTTACTATTTTCACTGTGAAACTTGGAAGGTTGTTTGAGCAGCATTATGTCAGCAAAAGCCTGCCTGAGACATGGTGCTTTCATATTATTTCAGAGATCTTTGCAAGAGATTGTCGAAACACGGGGCTAAGTTTTTCTTGTTGGAGGAGTATATTCTCACAGAGGCAGAGCTTACAAATAAGGACTCCAGATACCTTTGGATCCACTGTTTCAGATTTTAAGAAAATTTTGTTCACTGTGTTGTAAGTAAAACTGATGTCTAAGAAAATCATTAACTGATAAGAGCAAAACTGGAGGATGATTCTCTAACTTTATAAGGTATTTATAAATGGAATAATGATACTTTCAAATCAGGCTTAAATCCAAGGGACTTTTAGGATTTTAAGTTTGTGACTTTCTTATGTGTCTATTAATACAATAAATATCTTTTCATTTTATTTATTTTTTTAAGAACAGCAACTGTTTATTGAGACTTACTCCCCCTTCCACCTTTAAACTTTTAATTTTGTATTGGGGTAGAACTGATTAATAATATTGCGGTAATTTCAGGTGGACAGCAAAGGGACTCAGCCATTCATTACATGTATCCTTTCTCCCCCAAACTTCCCTCCTACCCATGCTCCCACATGACACTGAGCAGGGTTCCATGTGCTGTGTGGTAGGTCCTTGCTGGCCACCCATTTTAGTCTAACCCTCCACGCACGGCCTTCCCAACGGCCCCACTGTATATTACAGTTGATTTACAGAGCTGCGTTAGCTTCAGGAGTGCAGCCAGGTGAGTCAGCTATGCACAGATGTACACCCGTTTCTTTCAGATTCTTTTTCCAGACAGGCTGTTGCGGAGTGCTTAGTCGTGCTCCCTGCTGCACAGTAGGGTCCTGCTGATTATCTGCTTTACACATAGTAGTGTGTGTAGGTTAGCTCCCAGCTCCTGATGCCCTCGCTGGCCCATGTTTCCTCTTTGGTAAAGTGTAAGTTTGCTTTTGAAGTCCGTAAGTCTGTCTGTTTCTGTTTTGTATCATTTTTTCAGATTCTGCATATAAGTGATATCATATATTATTTCTTTCTGTCTGACTTACTTAGCTTTGTGTGATCATCTCTAAGGGGTTCCCGACCAAGGACTGAACCCCGGTCTCCTGCGCTGCAGGTGGACTCTTTACCGTCTGAGCCACCAGGGAAGCCTCTGGGCCCATCCGTGTTGTTGCAGATGGGTTATTTCATTCTTTCTATGGCTGAGTGATATCCGCTCTTTGCAGGCACACATTTTGCTTACTCCTCCGCTGAAGGGTATTTAGAGTGCTTCGTGGCCTGAATATTGTAGACAGGCTGCTGTGGACATCGGGTGCGTGTACTTTTTGAAGTTACGGTTTCCTCAGAATTGACGACGCCCAGGAGCGAGACTGCTGGGTCATGGGGCTTCCCTGCTGGCTCAGACAGTGAAGAGTCTGCCTGGATGCAGGAGGCCGGGGTTCAGTCCCTGGGTCAGGAAGATCCCCTGGGGAAGAGAACGGCTGCCCACTCCAGCAGAAGGGAGGGTTCTACTGGACAGAGCCTGGACAGTTCTGGGGACAGAGCCTGGTGGGCTGGAGTCCGTGGAGGTGCAATGAGTCGGACACGACTGAGCGATCAACACTCGAGCACACACCACATACACACGCACACCGCACACGCACACACATACCACACACACACCACATGCACACACATCACACACACACCGCACACACACCACACATGCACACACACACACACACACACACACCACACATGCACAAACACCACACACCACCACACCACATATGCACACACACACACACACACACACACACACACACACACACACGGCAGCTCTGCTTTCAGTTTTTTAAGGAGCCTCCGTGCTCCTCTCCACAGCGGCTACACCAATTTTCATTCCTAACCGTAGGAAATATCACTTTAAACCAGGTCCCTGAAGCAGTCTGTTCTCTGCACAAAAGCTGCCCTCGGGCAGTGACACAGCCGAGCAGCCACTGGACAGAAGAGTGTGGAGGGGCCGGCGGAGTGAAAACGCCAGGCCTTTCCGTGTTCAGCGAGTCCCCACGTCACTTCCTGTGTAAGTCCTCACGTCACTTCCTGTGTAAACCCCCACGTCACTTCCTGTGTTCCCTGCTCGGGGCGGGTGAGGGCTCAGCCGTGGGAAACCTCTTTTATATCCATTTCTATTTTATGCTAAATTTTATTAAACACATTTCCATGCATTTTTCTAAAGTTTTTTTTTTTTTTTTTTTTAGATTTAACAAAACATTGTAGCGATAGAAATAATTTCTTATTTTCCTCCAAGGAGATCACTTTTGCTTCTCGCCTTTCCCGTCTCTCTACTTGGCTTCTTGTCAAAGGATGCTTACGTTTTAAATCCATCTTTAAAAAAAACAACAAACACCTCGCTTATGTGACTGGGATTCCCTGGTGGCTCGGCTGGTAAAGAATCTGCCGCAATGCGGGAGAGCTGGGTTCAGTCCCTGGGGTGGGAAGATCCCCTGGAGAAGGGAAAGGCTCCCTCGTATTCTGGCCTGGAGAATTCCATGGACTCTACAGTCCATGGGGTCGCAAAGAGTCAGACACGGCTGAGCGACTTTCCCGTCATTTCACTCACTGCTTATGTGAGTAGACAGTGAGTTTCATTACTCAAAATGGACAGTTTAAAGGTGAGAGACTATACCGTCTCTAGGGGAGCCGATCACGGCCCAGAATGAACTCTGGAAACAGAGGGAAGGTGGTGGGTTTGCAGGCCCAGAGGGCTGCCTCGTGGTGGTGTTCTGGGCGCTCTGTGTGCAGGATATCAGCTGGGCCTGGCCTCTCTCCCTGACGTGTCTCAGCTGATGGAGGGAGCGGGACATGAGGAGAGCTGGCCTGGCCTGTTTTCTTCCTGGGGATGGAGCAGACTCTCACAGTTTCTCAGCCCCAGCACCTCCAAATGCTCAGGCCTGGGAATCCGAGAACCGGGGCCGCGTGGCTGGGTGCTGCTACCCGCCTCGGCCTGCGCCCCTCACCCCTGCTCTGGGTGGTGACCGTGGCAGGGGTGTCGGCCAGAGGTCAGACGAGGGCGGAGGGCCCTCTTCCGAAGTGAGACGCAGGCCTTCCGCCTTGAGAGAGCTTCTCACGCTTCTCTGGTGTGCAGCCAGCAGCTGCTGGGCTCAGGTCCCCTTGCGGAGTCCTGGGCTCCCCCGGGCCGGGGGCTGGGTCCGTGCTTGATTCGGCAGTGGGCGGTGTTTCCTTCTCACCAGCGTCGCCCGAGGCTGAGATGCCCAGAGATGAACCGCTGGACAACCATCTCCTCTCCCCGCCCTCCGTGCTGCGCGCTTCCTGCCTGTGGCCGAGGTCGAGTGCTCGGCTACTGATGGGACTCGGGACTCAGCCGCAGGGTGACAAAAATCACGGACCTGAGCTCACCCCAAAAGAGCACTGAGGGCCAGGCTCCGCACCGGCCCACTGTTCATTTGGAGGGTTTATTTCAGGCCGCTGTCCTGGCCTCATTCACCTGTGCCGCATGAGCCTGAGCGATAATCGGCCCCAGTTAGGAGCCGGAGGCGGGTTTCACCTGGAAATAAGGCGAAGCGGATCACTTTTAAGTCCTTGCGCGTCGCTGCATCATTTTCATTCGACCGCATTTTCTTGATCTGTTTGGAGACTCGTAAACTATCACGTCATGTAGATTTGGTAAGTTTCTTTCCTAAGGGCTATCCTGAATCATGTCCTAATTGTTGTGATCCTTCATTTTACTGCTAAAGTCCCAGAAGACAGTGAGTGTGTCCACCTGGCAGGAAAAAAACCCAGTCTTCACACCTGTGTCTCCGTGGCTCCCCTAAGGGAACACTCCACTCTGACACTTTCTGTCCCTGAACCTGTGGGTTTCCCCCACACCAAGCAGTCCTGGGACACCAGCTGGGGCCCCGCAGCCTCAGTTCCGCACTGTCTACCTGGAGACAGCGTCAGATCCCACAGGTGAAGGACTCAGTCCCATGAGATCGCCCCCTTTGTCAGATGCCAATGGCAGGTAGCGGGTGCCCAGGTTGCCCCAACTACAAATCAGAGGTCTCGCCACCCCTCCTCAGGGTCAGTTAATTTGCCAGAGTGGCTTGGCGAGCTCAGTGCACCGCGTTAGTAAAGGACGGGATAAAGCACAGAGGGGGGCAGTCAGGGGAAGAGATGCGCGGCCAGGTCTGGGGGTCCCGAGAGCCGGCATTCCATCCCGTGAGCTGGGGTGCAGCCCTGTTGGGTGCGCAGCTCTGCTCACCCACCTGGGAGCTCAGAGAGCCTATACCATGGGATTTGGGGGAGGTTTCCTCACTGGAGACGTGGTCCACTCTTCTCTCCACTTCCAGCCCCTCGTCCTTCTCTGGAAGATGGGGCTCAGGGCTGAAAACTCCAAGCTTCTAACCACAACTTCTTCTTTCTGGTAACCAGGCCCCATCCTGGTGGGCTCGATAAAGGACAGAAATGGTCTGGCCCTAACAGAAGCAGAAGATATTAAGAAGAGGTGGCAAGAATACATGGAAGAACTGTACAAAAAAGATCTTCATGACCCAGATAATCATGATGATGTGATCACTCATCTAGAGCCAGACATCCTGGAATGTGAAGTCAAGTGGGCCTTAGAAAGCATCACTACGAACAAAGCTAGTGGAGGTGATGGAATTCCAGTGGAACTGTTTCAGATCCTGAAAGATGATGCTGAGAAAGTGCTGCACTCAATATGCCAGCAAATTTGGAAAACTCAGCAGTGGCCACAGGACTGGAAAAGGTCCATTTTCATTCCAATTCCAAAGAAAGGCAATGCCAAAGAATGCTCCAACTACTGTACAATTGTACTTATCTCACATGCTAGTAAAGTAATGCTCAATATTCTCCAAGCCAGGCTTCAGCAATACGTGAACCATGAAATCCCTGAGGTTTAAGCTGGTTTTAGAAAAGGCAGAGGAATCAGAGATCAAATTGCCAACATCCGCTGGATTATGGAAAAAGCAAGAGAGTTCCAGAAAAACATCTATTTCTGCTTTCTTGACTATGCCAAAGCCTTTGACTGTGTGGATCACAATAAACTGTGGAAAATTCTGAAAGAGATGGGAATACCAGACCACCTGACCTGCCTCTTGAGAAATCTGTATGCAGGTCAAGAAGCAACAGTTAGAACTGGACATGGAACACAGACTGGTTCCAAATAGGAAAAGGAGTATGTTAAGGCTGTATATTGTCACCCTGCTTATTTAACTTCTGTACAGAGTACATCATGAGAAATGTGGGCTGGAAGAAACACAAGCTGGAATCAAGATTGCTGGGAGAAATATCAATAACCTCAGATATGCAGATGACACCACCCTTATGGCAGAAAGTGAAGAGGAACTAAAATGCCTCTTGATGAAAGTGAAAGAGGAGAGCGAAAAAGTTGGCTTAAAGCTCAGCATTCAGAAAAGGAAGATCATGGCATCCGGTCCCATCACGTCATGGGAAATAGATGAGGAAACAGTGGAAACATTTTCAACTTTATTTATTTTGGCCTCCAAAATCACTGCAAATGGTGACTGCAGCCATGAAATTAAAAGACGCTTACTCCTTGGAAGAAAAGTTATGACCGACCTAGATAGCATATTCAAAAACAGAGACATTACTTTGCTGACTAAGGTCCATCTAGTCAAGGCTATGGTTTTTCCTGTGATCATGTATGGATGTGAGAGTTGGGCTATGAAGAAGGCTGAGTGCTGAAGAATTGATGCTTTTGAACTGTGGTGTTGGAGAAGACTCTTGAGAGTCCCTTGGACTGCAAGGAGATCCAACCAGTCCATTCTGAAGGAGATTAGTCCTGTGTGTTCTTTGGAAGGAATGATGCTGAAGCTGAAACTCCAATACTTTGGCTACCTCATGAGAAGAGTTGACTCATTGGAAAAGACTGTGATGCTGGGAGGGATTGGGGGCAGGAGGAGAAGGGGATGACCGAGGATGAGATGGCTGGATGACATCACCAACTCAATGAATGTGATTCTGAGTGAACTCTGTAAGTTGGTGATGGACAGGGAGGCCTGGCATGCTGCGATTCATGGGGTCGCAAAGAGTCAGACATGACTGAGCGACTGAACTGAACTGAGGCCCCATCCAGAAGCCCAGCCAGAGTCTCCCCTTTAGAACAGAAGGCAGTCTTATCACCAGCAAATCACTAGGGTTTTAGGAGCCCTTTGCCTGGAATCACAGGGAGAGACCAGCCTGTGTGTTTTCTAACTCATGTTCTCTTTCAAAAGGCCTCTCACTGTTCCCCAGGACGCTCACTCACCAGACGTCAGAAGAACCTCTGAGCTCCTGGCTTCTTTGAGAATTTCTCCCAAATGCTATCAACAGGTGGCCCAGTGGTAAAGAGTCTGCCTGCAATGGAGGAGCCAGTGAAGACCCGGGTTCAATCCCTGGCTTCAGAAAATACCCTGGAGGAAGAAATGGCAACCCACTCCAGGACTCTTGCCTGGAGAATCCCCAAGGACAGAGGAGTCTGGTGGGCGACAGTCCATGGGGTCACAAAGAGTCAGACATGACTGAGTGACTCAGCAGGGCAAGAGGAGAAAGCAGAGTGAAGCAACTTCCTTTGACATGAAGTGAATCACTGGTTCTTAGCAAAACTCTGTGGAAAAGCACATCTGAGAGTCACAACATGGATTAAATTCAGACATTGATATGAAAATAATAATCACTAGTGGATTTCTAAAAACGAATAATATAAATGATACATTAAAAGCGCTATGTCATAGTCAAGCAGGAGTCACAGAAGAGAGGAACTAATTATCATCTTATGATCATTGCTACGAGGAATAGGATTTTTTTTTTAAGTAAAGGCTTCGCTCTTAATAAAACTACCATTATGCAAAAAATATTGACAAATGCTATGCTTCTGTTTCAGTGTGTAAGGCTGGGAAATTGTATCATGTTCGTGAATTTTTTGTATAAATCTCATATCTAGGATAAGCATTAATTCATGTAGGGAAACCTTGTGCTTTGTTTAAATAATCAAATGATTAGTGTTAATAACAAATACAAACAAACCCCTGGTGAATGAAAATGCTAAACGTCTTCCTTGTTGCAGACATCCATCTGTGGTGTGTAATTTTAACAGGATGCAGCAAGATAAGTTGTTTTCATGAAAAGTGTGAAGTAGGAGCTGGGAAAAAGTGGAACCAAAACCACTCTTGTCTGGGGGACTTGTCGGCGGGGCTGAAGCATTGACCCCTGTGTCCGTTTCTGCAAAGGCGCTTGGCTTCCTGTCTACGCAAGGTGCACTGAGCTCCCGCTCAAGAGAGCTGAGAGTTCCACGTGTTGTCCCTTAGTGATCCCACTAAAGCACTGAAAAGGGAGGCCGACAGAGGGAAACGTCTTTTGTCAAATATTCTAATCAATATTCCCCATCCTAGAGTGAAATGGGGAAAAATGGAAACAGCGACAGACTTTATTTTCTTGGGCTCCAAAATCACTGTGGATGGTGATTGCAGCCATGAAATTAAAAGACACTTGCTCCTTGGAGGGAAAGCTATGCCAAACCTAGGCCAAAAGCCTATTAAAACCCTGTTAAACAGCAGAGACATCACGTTGCTGCAAAGGCCTGTAAACTCAAAGCTATGGTTTTTCTAGTATCAAGTATGGATGTGAGAGTTGGACCATAAAGGAGGCTGAGCATCCAAGAATTGGTGCTTTTGAGCTGTGGTGTTGGAGAAGACTCTTGAGAGTCCCTTGGACTGCAAGGAGATCCAACCAGTCAATCTAAAGGAAATCAGTCCTGGATATTCATTGGAAAGACTGAGGCTGAAGCTCCAGTACTTTGGCCACCTTATGTGAAGAGCCGACTCATTGGAAAGCACCCTGATGCTGGGAAAGGTTGAGGGCAGGAGAGAAGAGGGCAGTAGAGGATGAAATGGTTGGATGGTGTCAGTGACTCAATGGACACAAATCTGAGCAAACTCCGGGAGATGGTGAAGGACAGGGAAGCCTGGTGGGCTTCCATCCGTTGATTCCCAAAGAGTTGGACACGACTGAGTGTCTCAACAACAGCTAAGCAACATCATGGCCAGTACTAAACTCTGTAATAACTGTTACTTGAAAAACTTACCAACTGACTATCAAAACCACTCATGAATTTCATGGTCCAGAATGAAGTCAGGGAAAAGAGATTCTGCAATAAAGTGATCTTGGATAAACGGTTTTTCTCACACATTCGTCCCCCTTCTGGAATATAAGGGAAAATGCTCAAGCTGGCTCAGATGAATGAAACTTCAAGGGACATGGGTTGGTTTAGGAGGCATAGGTCTATTTATTCAAACATGGCTCAAGCAAATTCTACTTTAAAGAAACTCAGGAGACAGCATAGAATCCACTTTTTAAAACCTGCTTTGCTTTCTTCTCAGGAGTTATTGGCAAGGTGATAAAGAAACTAAGCTTCCTGAAGCATGAGATGTTTCTTCCATCTTCCGCTTCTTTATACGCGCTGTATCTTTTTCCATCTTCTCTCTAGCACGTGGGGATCGGTGTCACCCGGTTTGAGCAAATACAGGCTGAGCTGCCAGCACACTGGCTGGTGTCTCTGGTAGCAGCGCTCTCTGAGCTGGGCTGCCCGGAGGAAGATCCACGTGGCTGGAATCTTTCCTCTCAGCTGCCGTCCTCCAGGCACCAGGGCCCTGCGCTCCTGCTCGGTCCTCCTCCCTGACGGCCACGCCCAGCTCCCAGCTCCCTCCCGTCTCCTTCTGCTCCTTCCTTCGGAACACCCGGTGCTGATGGAGTGAGTCGGGTCCTGATACTGCAGTGGCTGCTGTTTACACGACACATTTCAGTTTTAACAAAGGCTTATGAAGCCATCCTGAATTTTCAAAGTAAGGTGCTCTGATGACAGCTATTTCAGGTATGAGATTAGCTTCTGAGGCATTTGGACAGGAGCATTCTTTGTCTTTTTAAAATTGAACTATAGCTGACTTCAGAGAAGGCAATGGCACCCCACTCCAGTACTCTTGCCTGGAAAACCCATGGATGGAGGAGCCTGGTGGGCTGCAGTCCATGGGGTCTCGAAGAGTCGGAGACGACTGAGCGACTTCCCTTTCACTTTTCACTTTCATGCATTGGAGAAGGAAATGGCAACCCACTCCACTATTCTTGCCTGGAGAATCCCAGGGACGAGGGAGCTTGGTGGGGGGAGTCAGACACGACTGAAGCGACTCAGCAGCAGCAGCATAGCTGACTTACAATATAGTATTAGTTTCAGATGTGTAACACGTGATGCATTATTTTTATAGATTGTATGCCGTTTAAACTTATAAAATACAGCAGCCATGTCCGACTCTTTTCTACCCCAGGCTCTTCTGTCCATGGAGTGCTCCAGGCAAGAATACAGGGGTGGGTGCCATTCTCTTCTCCAGAGGGTCTTCCCCACCGTGGGATGGCACCCAGGTCTCCTGCACTGGAGGCAGGTTCTTTACCCTCTGAGCCACCAGGAAGCCCCGCGAGATGCTGGCTGTGCTCCCTGCACCGCGCGGTGTGTGCTGGAAGCTCACTCACTGTGTGCGTAGCGGTTGCTGCCTCTCGGTCGCCGTCCTCTCTCTCGCCCTCGCCCATCCTCCTCCCCAGTGGTAGCCCCTGGTGTGCTCTCTGTGTCTGTGGGCCTGTCTCTCTTTTCTAATGTTCATTGTTTGTTTTATATTCTCTGATTCCCTACATGAGTGGCAGCATACAGTGCCTTTGTCTATCTTCCTTATTTCTCTTAGATAACAACCTCTAGGCCAAGCGGCAAGATTTCGTCCTTTTTCATGGCTGAGTAATATTCCACACATATATGCCTACAGAAATCTCTGCCTTTCTGTATGTGTCTTCTTTACCCACCTGTCTGTTGATGGATGATGGGTGATGGTTTTTTCAGATATGTGCCCAGGATTGGAATTGCTGAATCATATGGTAATGCTATTTCTAGGCTTTTGAGGAGCCGCCACACTACTTTCCACAGCGGCTGCATCAGTTTAGATTTGCACCAATAGTGCGCAGGTTTCAGGGCCCCTTTCTCCACGTCCTCGCCGACAGCCATCTGCGGTCTTTCTGGTGAAGCCCTCTGGCAGGTGAGAGGTGGTGTCTCATGGGCCTCACTGGGTTTGGTTTGCGTTTCCCTCATGATGAGTGACGAGCATCTCTTCAAGGGCCTGGTGAGCATTTGCATTTCCTCTTTAGAAAAATGCCTGCTCAGTTCTTCAGCCCACCGTTTAGTCTGGTTGTTTGCTTACTTATTCTTTGGGTGTTGAGCTGTATGAGCTGTTTATATGTGCTGAATATGAACCCCTATTGCTCATGTCACCTGCAGATTCTGCCCCCATTCAGTAAGCTTTCCCACTTGTTCAGTTGTTTCCTTTGCTGAGCAAATGCCTTTAAGCTTAATCAGGCTGAGTTTGTTTTTCATTTTATTTTCTTTAGGATAAGGACCTAAAAATAAATATGAACCCCTATTGCTCATGTCACCTGCAGATTCTGCCCCCATTCAGTAAGCTTTCCCACTTGTTCAGTTGTTTCCTTTGCTGAGCAAATGCCTTTAAGCTTAATCAGGCTGAGTTTGTTTTTCATTTTATTTTCTTTAGGATAAGGACCTAAAAATATATTGCCACAACTTATGTTAAAGAGTCTGGCTTTGGCCAGTGTTTCCTCTGGAGGTTTGCAGTGGCCGGTCTTACACTCGGGCCTGCAACGCGGCTTGAGTCTGTTTTGGTTTTTGCTTCAGAGAGTGCTCTGATTTCATTCTTTCACATGCAGCTGTCCTGGTTTCCCAGCAGCACTTACCGAGGAGACTTTTTTCCTTTTTATATTCTTGCTTCCTTTGTGCTACAAAATTAAATGTGTGGTTTTACTCCTCGGCACCCCCACCCCCCCTCGCCCCATATCACCTCAGTTCAGTTCAGTCGCTCAGTCGTGTCCGACTGTTTGCAACCTCATGAATCGAAGCACGCCAGGCCTCCCTGTCCATCACCATCTCTCAGAGTTCACTCAGACTCACGTCCATCGAGTCAGGGATGCCATCCAGCCATCTCATCCTCGGTCATTCCCTTCTCCTCCTGCCCCTAATCCCTCCCAGCATCACAGTCTTTTCCAATGAGTCAACTCTTTGCATGAGGTGGCCAAAGTATTGGAGTTTCAGCTTTAGCATCATTCCTTCCAAAGAAATCCCAGGGTTGATCTCCTTCAGAATGGACTGGTTGGATCTCCTTGCAGTCCAAGGGACTCTCAAGAATCTTCTCCAACACCACAGTTCAAAAGCATCAGTTCTTTGGTGCTCAGCCTTCTTCACAGTCCAACTCTCACATCCACACATGACTACTGGAAAAACCATAGCCTTGACTAGATGGACCTTAGTCAGCAAAGTAATGTCTCTGCTTTTGAATATACTATCTGGGCTGGTCATAACTTTCCTTCCAAGGAGTAAATGTCTTTTAATTTCATGGCTGCAGTCACCATCTGCAGTGATTTTGGAGCCCCCAAAATAAAGTCTGACACTGTTTCCACTGTTTCCCCATCTATTTCCCATGAAGTGATGGGACCGGATGCCATGATCTTCGTTTTCTGAATGTTGAGCTTTAAGCCAACTTTTCTACTCTTCTCTTTCACTTTCATCAAGAGGCTTTTTAGCTCCTCTTCACTTTCTGCCATAAGGGTGGTGCCATCTGCATATCTGAGGTTACTGATATTTCTCCCGGCAATCTTGATTCCAGCTTGTGCTTCTTCCAGCCCAGCGCGTCTCATGATGTACTCTGCATAGAAGTTAAATAAGCAGGGTGACAATACACAGCCTTGACGTACTCCTTTTCCTACCTAGCCTGCTGTTAGTTCCTTCTGGTGGGTTTTTAAGCTCCGTCACTGTGCTCAGCTGTTCTGAATGTACTTTCTCACGTTTTTTACCTCTTGTTAAAACTCTGACTGTGTTCATCTATTTTTTCCTCTGATTCACTGAGCATTGTTATTGCTAATGTTTCGAACACTTTCTCTGGCAAACTACTTATGTCATTAATCGCTTCTCCAGGGTTTCCCCTTTATTCTTTCATTTGAAATACATTCCTCTGTCTTTTCATTTTGCTTGACTTTGTCTGCAACGAACAAGGTGTCACAGTTACCTATTCTGGTTGAGGGGGTGTCCCTGTGTGATCTGTGTGTGCCCAGTGGGGTGCTGGATCCACTGTGAGCACGGAGCCCGTCTCCCCCATGTGTGCTGGCAGCTGCCACCTTGGTAAGTGGGGCATGGGGCTGGGGGTATACGGGCTGGGGCCAGAGCCGAGTGTGAGCTGGGGCTTCCCTGCTCAGCAGCAGGGGAGAGGGGCCGGGTCCCGGAGTACTGGGGGAGGCCTGAGGGTTGGGCTGGAGGGGCTCCCTGTCCGAGAAGCATGTGTTCCCCCCCAGCAGCCCCCTCACCCTGCAGCCCGGAGCCTCAAGGAGCCGGAGGGCTGGGCAGGCTCCCGAGGCATCAGCTGCAGGCGGTGGTCCCAGCCCTGCTTGGGGTACTGGGTGCTTCTATACTCGTGGCCTCTTGGGGTGCCTGCAGTGGCTACCTGTGCCCGGTCAGATGCTGCTCGGGCCCAAGCCAGCTTCATCCTCACCACCCGGCACTGCCTGCCCCGTGGGGGGCCCAGCCTGAGTGCAGAGCCACAGGGCCCGGGGTGGGTGCTGGCTCAGGCCGGGGAGACGCTGGGGCAGCGGGAGAACCCAGCTGGAGTCCCAGGTGGTTTCGCTCTGTGCCCCCACCTGTTTCAGAAGTAACCCTGCCCTGCTCTGTGGGTGCTGCAGGCTCCTTACAGCCCCCTGCCACCCCATGAGTTTTCAGGCCCATCAAGGGGAGGTGCCTTCCTGCTCTGGGACCCCACGGCTGGGCACCCAGAATGTGGTTTGTGGCCCGCAGTCCCCGGCGAGGATCCCTGAGTCCGTGTGACCCCTTCTGTGTCCCCGCCCAGGGAGCAGGTCCCAGCTAGACCACATCTCCCCCTCGCTCCCGGTTCCGTGTGGGCCTTCCCTGCAGCTGGGGCCACGCCAGAGGCTGTGTCTCCAGCTCATTTTCACGGGAAATCGCTCCGCGTGCGGATGTGTTTGGGATGTGTTTGTGGGGGAGGTGAGTTCCAAAACTACTCCAAGTAGTGAGTAGTCGAAACCACACCACTGTCTTCGGGAGGGGCTGTCTGGTTTCCGAGGGCTCGCCACACGAGCTGGCGGGCTCTGCAGCCTGCATTCTTGACATGGTTTCCCTCTCAGCTCAGAGAGACGCCACGAGGATCATCACAGTGCTGCTCGTCTCCGCAGACAGCTGTGCTGAGGGGCCCCTGCTCAACCCGAAGCGGGTCTGAGTGTCACTGAGACAGGCTCTGCTCAGAGGACTCGGCCTCCGGGACCAAGGGGATTCGGCCTCTAGGACCCGCCAGGACTGCGGGGACTCAGCCTCCGGGCCCCAGATTCAGAATCTTCGTCCACGTGGAACCTTGGCTAGAGGTGTGACTGTTTATTCCAAGTGCATGGGTAGCGCGTGGAGTCACCCCCGCTCTCATTAGGGACAATTCTACTTCTCAGCTGGGTGTCACCTGGGTGGCAGGTGGGCAGCATGGAGCAGAGGGTGGATCAGTGTTTCAGATGCGTGAACGCTGTGGTGGAGAAGCTTGTTAGACTATTCCTCCTCCAGACGACAGACACTTACAAACCCTGTAAAAGCATGGTTTAAACCCCCAGCTACTTGAAGGCAGCAGAGAGTGACCAAAAGCAGAAAAGGAGTGTGTCTGTGTCCAGCTCTCACGGGAAAGAGCTTCCCTGGGTGTGATTTGAGCTATTTGGCTTTGCAGTTGCAGGAACCCGGCCCCCACCCCCACCCCGCCGTGTGTGCACCCTGTGGGACCTCCGGGGCTCAGGGGAAAGGCGCTGGCTTGCTGGAGACAGCTGCGGGTGCCTGAGCTGCTGGAGGGAAGGAGGGGACTCCCTGCTGGAGGGAGGCTCTGCAGGAGCCTCCAGTCTGCACTTACCATGTGCTCAGCCCCAGACTCTCAGGGACAAGGGGCTCCAGGCTTCCCAGAAAAAAAGGATCAGCTGCAAGACTGGATTTTGGCTGCTGGCCCCTGAAAGGCGGACAGAGTCGGGCTGTGAGCCCAGCCAAGTAAAATACCCGCTAGAAAAACAGCATCAATCACCAGAGAAGGGCGCAGCCCCACGTCTTTATGTGGCATAGCTCAGTGTCCAGAGTGTGATGGAAAATGTTGGACATGTGAGCAAACAGGGAATCTGACCCACACTCAGGAGAAAAACAGGTTGTGGAAACTAACTCAAGATGACTCAGACGTGGGAACTAATAGGCAACGACTTTTAAAAATAACTGCTGAAGATTCACTTTAGGACTTCTAGGAAAGTGTACTCATGAAGGATGAAATGGCACAGGGACATAGAATCTCTGCAGAGAAGGGGGACTTGAAAGACAGAATGAAACTGAGACGCCAGAACTGAGACTCGTGATAATTAGAAAGAGAAATCCGCTGGGTAGCTCTAGCAATAACTAGAGCCCTCGTGACTTCAGGACAGATCACTGGGAAGCCTCCCCCAGAGAGCAAGAGACAGATATTAAAAACAATGGGCGTGGCCTCCTGTGGACACCACCGGCCAGTCGGCCACGCGTTACTGGACCCGCAGGAGAAGAGGCAGAGAATGAGCAGAACCGCTTTCAAAAATAATGATCAGAAATTTTTCTAAATTTGGCTTCCAAACCCCCATACGTAACAGAGGGCCTTCCTAATGGCTCAGATGATAAGGAATCCGCCTGTGGAGCAGGAGGCTCGAGAGGCTCGGGTGTGATCCCTGGTAGGGAAGGTCCCCTGGAGAAGGGAATAGCCACCCACTCCAGGATTCTTGCCTGGAGAATTCCATGGGCAGAGGAGCCTGGCAGGCTGCAGTCCACGGGGTCGCAAAGAATCGGACCTGACTGAACGACTAAAACTTTACCTTTTTTCATACGTACAGGTCCAGGAGCCTAGAGAATTTCAAGAGGCACAAACAGAATACCAGCCACGGCACAGGATCATCAAACTGCGGAAAATCAAAGGGAAGAAACCTTGGAAGCAGCCAGACTGAGGGGTGCGTGCATCATGAGGGTCCTGGTGCTGCCGGGATGAGCGGCCGAGGCATTAAACAGCGGCGCCAGGCAGACGAGCGCTGTCCTGAGGTCCCTTATGCCAGGAGCCTGGTGCTCACGCACCCAGCTGGAAGCAAGCTGTCGACCCCGGCGTGCCCGTCTGAGACTCTGGGCGGGCCCTGCTCACTCGTGGCGCTGGCAGGTCCAGGTCCTGTGTTGGGGGCGGAGACCCTCTGCTTGGCTGGCAAGTGCAGACCTCTGCCCCCACTGGGGCACCCACGCTCCGAGGCTCACGGCAGGTGCTCAGCCTCAAAGGCAGCAGTGGGGGTCCAGCCCTCCCTCGATTCCGAATCTCCCCTCCTTCCTCCTCCACACCACCTCTCTTCTCCTTCTTCGGTCTAACCTCCTCCATGTTTCATTCGATCATCAGCATAAATGACTCAGCCTTGTCTGACTATTTGTGACCCCATGGAGGTAGCCTGCTAGGCTCCTCTGGGCATGGGACTCTCCAGGCAAGAATAATGGAGTAGGTTGCCATTTCCTTCCCCAGGGGATCTTCCTGACCCAGGGATCGAACCCGTGTCTTTTGCATCTCCTGCAGTGGCAGGACTCCTTACTGCTCGTGCCCTGTGGGAAGCCCAGAATAAATGCCATCCTCAGTCGCGTCCAACTCTTTGAGACCCCCATGGGCTATACAGTCCGTGGAACTCTCCAGGCCAGAATATTGAAGTGGGATCTTCCTTCTCCAGAGACTTCCCAACCCAGGGATTGAACCCAGGTCTCCCGCATTGCAGGCGGCTTCTTTACCAGCCACGCCGCCAGGGAGGCCAAGAGCACTGGGGTGGGGAGTCTATCCATCACCAGTGGGTCTTCCCAGCCCGGGAATCAACCAGGGTCTCCCGCATTGCAGGCGAGTTCTTTACCGGCTGAGCTACCAGGGGAGCCCAGTATAAATGACAGCTGATTTCAAATCCAAAAAGGAAATCAGAAGACAATGGAACATTTTATTTTGTACACAAAGTTGACTGTCTATTTCCCACTTTCCTCGTTAAGAAAACCTGGCTGTGTGGCTTCTGGCAAGCCAGTTCCTTGATTTTTCTCTACTGTTCTTCTGTTTTCAATTTCACTGGTATCTGATCTCTGTGATTTCATTACTTATGCTTGCTTTGAGTTTATTTGCTTTCCATCTAGATTTTTAAAGTGGGAGCTTACATTATTGATTTCAGACCTTTTCTCTTTTCTGAAGCGTGTATTCTTCCTAAAGAGTCTCCTTTTAGCACTGCTGTAACTGTTTCCCACAAATTTTGGTTATTGGTGTTGTAATTTTCATTTGGTTCCAATTTTCAAAAGGATTTACCTTCAACCATTTGTGAAAAACATTATATAACATGACCAAGTGAGGTTTAACCCATACAAGGTTGATTTTCAGTTAAGAATCAATTAGTACAGTTTACCGTCTTAACAGACTAAAGGAGAAAAGACATATGGTCTTCTCAATAGATGCAGAAAGAATCGGTCACAGAACTCAGCACCTGCTCAGGGTGAAATGGCAGCCCACCCCAGTGCTCTCTCCTGGAAAATCCCATGGACAGAGGAGCCTAGGAGGCTGCAGTCCACGGGGTCACAAAGAGTCAGACACGACTCAGCGACTTCACTTTCACGCATTGGGGAAGGAAATGGCAGTCCACTCCAGTGCTCTTGCTGGAAAATCCCACAGACAGAGGAGTCTGGTGGGCTACTGTCTACAGGGTTGCAAGAGTCGGACACGACTGAGGACTAACACACGTGTAAATGCCCAGCAAGCTGGGACTAGAAAGGGAATCCTTCAGTCTGAGGAAGGGCGTCTGTGACAAGAGATGCTTCGTGACTGGTGGTGGCAGTGATCGTGGCCTCTCTGAGGCTGGGAGCCGGGTGGGAGTGTCTGCTCTCACCCCTGCTGACAATGCTTGATTCCAGTTACTACAAGGCTGTGACAGTCAGAAGGTATGGAATCAGTACAGGAATATGAAGTTGAATCGATGAAGTAGAGTAGACTCGGGTGATATCTGTAGAGATGAAACACAAAACTTGAATTTTCTTTTCACATCGTACTTAGATCTTAATTTGAGATTGACTGCAGACCCAAGGCATATAGTTTCCAGAGCAAATGTTAGGAGAATATCTTCATGACCTGAGTTTATACAAAGATTTTCTGGAAAAAACACCCAAAGCAAGAGCAAATAAGAAAATTATGCAAAACTTGTAATCCATCAAAATTTTAAAAACCTAGCTTATCAAAATAAATCATAAAGAAAACAGGCAAAGCAGAGACTGGGAAACTATTTGCATAACGTATTCTGATAATAGACTAGTTTCCACAACATGAGGGATTTCTACAACAGAGTGAAATACAAGCAACATGATTTTAAGAAAGGTAAACTACTTGAAATGACACTTCACAATAATCACTCGGCCAATGATTATATGGAGAAATGTTTACCAAGATCGTACCACACAGACTTTATCCCAGTAGAAATTAAGAGAAAAAAGACAAAGCTAAATGGAGAAGCAACTAGAATCCTCATCGATGCTTCTGGCCATGTTAAAATGCACAACCGCTTGGAAAAATTTTGGCAGGTCCTGGTAAAACTAACCACACAATTACCCATGACTTAGCAGTGATAGTGCAAGATATTGACCTGAAAGAAATGTTTATTTGACAAAAGGATTTGCACAGACACGTTCCCATGGCTTTGTCCATAACCGCCTCTCACTGGAAGCAGTCCAGGTGTTCACAAAGAGACTCGTGGATAATCAACTGTGCACATTCGTGCAGTGGAACAACAGCGCAGTGAAAAAGGGACAGCCTGCTTATACAGTGATGACGTGCGTGAGACCGGCAGGCACTGCGAAGGGGAGAAGGAGTCGAGGCAAAAGGCAGTGGCTGTGCAAAGCGACTGCATGAAGCGCCTGCACAGGGAACACTCGTCTGCGGTGACAACAATCAGGAAAGTCTGCTTTGTGGCGACTGTAAGGTGTATGGGGGGGTTGGAGGTGGTGGGATGTTCAGTATTTTTATGGTTACATGAGTGCACGCACCTGTCAGACCCCATCAGATTATACACTGAAGGTCTGTGCACTTCACTGTATGTAAACTGTAGGTAAGAACAAAGGAAACCTGAGGAAACCTGCAAATATCGAACTCTGCTTACAGGCTCGCTTTTATCACTTTTATGGGTTAACATACCTGAAACTGCTTTCTGTGTGTCCCAGGGCTCAGCAAATAAGCACCTATTCCGGGAAAATGGGAGACAGTGTTTCCCACAGTAGGAGAAAGGAGCTCCGAGTCTTGAAAAGGAAAGATTACACTCTGTGGTTCTGGATTGTAATGAGAGGTATATTCAGTAAACTCATAATGTTACTTTTACAGGTAGAAGAGTATCAATATATGTTGTGCAGCGATCTGTATCTGCCTCTGAATCTATTTCTTCCCCAGATCTGCCTGCTCAGAAAGTCTAAAAGTAGCTTTGAACACATCTATCACCCTGATCTTGGTTTCTAATCATCTCCCAGGAACTGACTGATCTGGGTTGGGGCCGGGGAAGCCCAGGGAATTTTGTTTTCCAGAAAGTAAGAAATTTCCTCCGAATTACTAGACTTGTCCAGACTTCTGTTCCTGGGAAAGTGAGATGCCAAGATGCCAGTCTGCTGAGCCGGCCCAGAGGGTGGCTGGTTCCTTGCACCTCGGCCTCTAAAGACCACTCTGCACTCCATCCCAGGACCGGGACTGCACCCCACTCCTCACCAGAAGAAAGAGGCCATCAGGCCAGATAAAAAGCAGAGTCAACTCTGTGATGCCTGTAGGAAACATTCTTTTAATATGAAGACACTAAGTTAAAAAAATACATGGGTAAAGAGAGAGAACAAGATGGCAGAGGAGTAGGTGACGGGAGCACGTCTGTCCACGGACACAGCAGGAGTACAGCTTCAGACACAGACGTGCGTGCAGGACACCCGCGGAGGGCCCACAGGCGGACCCGACCCGCGGAGAGCAGCATCCACAGAACCACGCGGACTCGGCGGGCGAAGGGACGGGGAACGGGAGTGGCGGCGGGACTGGCCCTGGCCTCGGCGGGCGGGGTCGGAGGCAGGGGTCTGGGCCCCGCATCCGGGCAGCTGTCCGTCCGAGTCAGGGGAGACACGCTTGAGGCTGAGGGTGAACCGCTGCGCCGCGTCAGCCTCGGTGGCGTGAGAAGCAGGCAGGCCTCGCTGCAGCCGCACACACGCGCACACACGCGCACACACGCGGCAGGAGCCTGCGTCTCCTGGAAGGCCAGAGCCTGCGCGCTGGAACTGGGGCATCGGGCGGCAGCCCCAGGGCGACGCCGCCGCTGGCTGTGGAGACGCGGATGGAGGGGCCGTGAGGGAGGCGTTGCGGCGGGAAACGCCTGTGCAGGAAAGCCAGGCACCATGCGGGCAAGGCGGTGCTGCTGAGCCGAGCGGGGCTGGGGCCATCACCACGGCCTCTCCCCCCACACACACCAGCACCGGGCCGAGCAGCAGAGGGCCGCCCGCCCAACGCCCAACGCCCGCCCAACGCCCG
>SJYC01055295.1:0-25058 GCA_006408675.1 Madoqua kirkii | reverse complement strand
CAGGGGGGGGGCGAGAAGGGCCCCAGGCAGGGGGGGAGCGAGAAGGGCCAGGGGGCGAGAAGGGCCCCAGCCAGGGGGCCCCTTTAAGAGCCTGATGCACCAGACTACAAAGTATGACGCCCCCAGGGTGCCCCTCTCTGTGCCTGATGCGCGGATCTACAGAGAAGGGCCCCAGTCAAGGGATCTCTAAGTGCCTGAACGGGCAGAGCTCTGGAGAAAGACTGGCCAGCGAGGCCTTCCCAGCGCCAGCTGCGAGAGGCGGGAGGAGAGACTCTGGGAGGGCCATCGCTCCTGCGGCGGAGGCAGCCTGTCCCTGCACACGTGGCGCCGCCAGGCTCCCTGCAAGCCGAGCGGCTGCATCACCCTCATGCTCAACCCTCGCTGGGGCAGAGCTGCCAGAGGCAGAAAAAGAAGGCCTTTGTGTCTGTGCGCGCAGGATCGCTTTCTCCCTGTCTGACTCTCTGAGACCCTGTAGACTGTGGCCTGCCAGGCTTCTCTGGCAGACAGGGGCTCCTCCAGGCAAGAACACCGGCGTGCATTGGTCAGTACTGGCTGCCGTACCCTTCCAGAGCGCTGTATTTCCTGCTGCCCCAGCCGCCAACCCCCCGAGTACCCGGTGCTGCCAGAACCCCTGGGACCCAAGCAGCTGCACCACCTCCACACCTGGCCCTCATAGGGCAGACCCAAGCCCTGCAGGGCAGCCTCAGGAGCACACCCCAGTGGACGACCCACATGCAGAGGGGGAAATGAAACCACAATTGAAACCCAGGGGCAGCGTGGATAAGGAAGAAGACCCCAAACCCTCCCACCAGCTGTACAAGCTGCAGGTTAAATCTGCACGATCAACTAAACAGACTCTGTGTCTACGGAATATATAAAAGGCCATTGACAGCTCCACAAAGGAAAACACACCAGCTCTGAGGGCTGTGGACACTGGAGGCAAAAGCACACGGGAGCAGGACCAGATTAGAATCTGAGGCGTTCCCACAGCAGGGCCAGAGACCAGCACAGTGTTGGAGGCATCCTAGGGAGGTGAGGAGGACTGTGATTTCCAGCATGGGAAAGGACTCTGACAGCAGAGACTCAAGAAAAACATTTATTATTCTTATGTTTTGACTTTGTAGATTCTTTTGTATAGATTAGAATCTGAGGCGTTCCCACAGCAGGGCCAGAGACCAGCACAGTGTTGGAGGCATCCTAGGGAGGTGAGGAGGACTGTGATTTCCAGCATGGGAAAGGACTCTGACAGCAGAGACTCAAGAAAAACATTTATTATTCTTATGTTTTGACTTTGTAGATTCTTTTGTATTTTTTTCTCCCCCCTCCACCCTGCAAATGCCGTGTTGTAGTTATCGATTTTATTGGTGCTGCTGCTGCTGCTACTGCTAAGTCGCTTCAGTTGTGTCCGACTCTGCGACCCTATAGACGGCAGCCCACCAGGCTCCCTCGTCCCTGGGATTCTCCAGGCAAGAGCACTGGAGTGGGGTGCCATCACCTCTTCTGTTATTGGCACTAAGAAATGCAATTAGGCTTTTGAGCATCAGACCGCCCCGCCTTTCCGTCACATTTTCCATTATTCTCACACACCTCTGCCTCTGTGCTGGGTGTTTGCAGTTCTGTGGAGTTTTCCTCTTTTTTTTCTTTTCTCTTTCTTAATTTTAAGTTTTTAAACCTATTATCATTTTCTCTACATTCATTCCTTTGTCTGCCTTTCCTACGTTCTTTGCCCCTTGCCGTGCATCTCTGACACATGTGAACTTTCTCTACCCACCTCCGCCTAACTCTGCACATCCGTCCTTGCTTTCTTTTCTTTCTCCCCTCGGTTAGTTTCGCTTTCACTGCTTCACTCCCCACTTGGCACCTGGCTTCAGTTTCGTTTTCCAGTTTGCACTTTACTTAGCTTTGTCCTGGTAGATATACTTTCTGGTTTCCTTTGGTTGCTGGGTCGGTCGAGTGTTCTGAATTCTTGTTGACTGTTTCGGTTTTGCTTCTGGGTGCACGTGTCCATGTGTGTCTTCAGCCACGCTTTCCATTGTTGCCATGAATGCCCGCCTCTGCATGGGCTTTTGCAGCTCTGTGGGGTGTTCCCCTTCCCCCTTTTCCTTCTCCTTCTGCCTCTCGCTCTCCTTCCCCTTTTTCTGCACTCCTTGCTTCTGAAGCCTGCTCTGCCTCCGCTCGTCCGCTCCCGGCTCGCTCCCCGCTGTCCCCCGCAGGCAGTCCGCGAGGCACAGAAGCCGTCCGCGTCCGCGCCCGCGTCTGTCCGACTTCGCCTGTCTGTCCTTTCTTTCTTTCCTGTCAGCGTATTCATCAGTTTCGTTTTCATCCCCCACTTGGCACCTGGCTTTAGTTTCGTTTTCCAGTTTGTGCTTAAGGTAGTTTTTTTTTTTTAAACTGATAAGTGTGATTTTTGATTTCCTTTCTTCATCGGATCAATCTACTGTATTTTTATTGGACTGTTTTCACTTTGCTCATGGGTGTATATGTGTATATTCCTTTGTTCAAATTACTGTTTGCCTGATTTTGTAACTGCCATTTGTCTGGGGTTCATCTTTGGTTTCTTGTTTTTGGATATTTGTTTTACTCTCCCTTAATGCAATAACAAACCACTTGTGGAATCTTCGTTCCTGACCAGAGATCAAACCCTGAGCTTTTGGAGTGGGAGCACTGACTCCAAGATCCTAGACTACCAGAGAACTAACCCTAGAGAGTATCAAATAGTGAGAACTCATACAAAGGAAACCACTTGAATACAAGACCCAGCATCACCCCACCACCAGTAGCTCCCTGTGCAGGATGCCTCAGCTAAACAACAAACAAAACAAAAATACAAACTCAATCATCAGTGGACAGGAGTACCACATTACTCAGCCTTGCCCATCAGAGGAAAAACAAACAAAAGCTCAGCACAAACCTTACCCTATAGGAAGCTCACAGAAACCACTGGACCAACCTTAGGAGGAAGAAACTAAAAGGAAGAAAGAATTCAACCTTCTTCAAGGAAATAATTCAACTTTCCTTGAAGCCAGGGAAAAGGAGACCTCAAACACAATAACTTAAAAAAATAAAATGAAAAGGCAGCACAAATGAGGGAACAAACTAGAAACACAGAAGTCCAAATAAATGAAGAGGAAACAGGAAAATTGCCTGAAAAAGAATAATGATAGTAAAGACGATCAAAAACCTTGAAAATAAAATGGAGAAAATGCAGGAATCAATTAACAAAGACCTAGAAGAGTTACAGAATAAGCATACAGAGACAAACAACACAATCATTGAAATTCAAAATAACTCTAGAAGGAATCAATAGTAGAATATCTGAAGCAGAAGAATGAATCAGTGAGCTGGAAGGTAAAATGATGGAAATAACTTCTGAAGAGCAGAATAAAGTAAAAAGGATGAAAAAGGCTGAGGACAGTCTCAGAGACCTCTGGGACCATATCGAATACACCAGCATTTGGATTATAGGGGTCCCAGGAGAAGAGAAAAAGAAAGGGTATGAGAAAGTTTTTGAAGAGATTTTAGTTTTTGAAAACTTCCCCAACATGGTAAAGGAAACAGCCAATCAAGTCTAAGAAGCACAAAGAGTCCCACACAGGATAAACCCAAGGAGAAATGTGCCACAACACATACTAATCAAACTAACAAACTAAATGCAGAGAAAGAATATGAAAAGCAGCAAGGAAGAAGCAACAAGAAAGATACAAGGGAGACCCCACACACTTAACAGCTGATCTTTCAGCAGAAACTCTGCAGGCCAGAAGGGAATGGCAGGATATATTTAAAGTACTGAAAGGGAAAAATCTACAACCAAGATTACTGTACCAAGGAAGGATCTCATTCAAAACTGTTAGAGAAAAAGCTTTTCAGACAAGAAAAAGTTAAGAGAGTTCAGTACCACTAAACCAGCTTTACAGCAAATGTTAAATGGACTTATATAATCAAGAAATACAATGGAAGAAAAAAAGATCTATAACATCAACCCCAAACAATTACAAAATGGCACTGGGAACATCTATAGCAATAATAACCTTAAATGTAAATGGATTAAATGCTCCAACCAGAAGACACAGACTGGCTGAATGGATAAAAAAACAAGACCCATATATATGCTGTCCACAAGAAACCCACTTCAGGCCTCAAGACATGTACAGACTGAAAGGGAGAGGATGGAAAAATACATTGCATGCAAATGGGAAGCAAAAGAAAGCTGGAGTAACAATCTTGATATCAGACAAAATAGACTTTAAAATAAGAAGATTACAAGAGAGAAGGAAGGACACTACATAATGATTAAGGGATCAATCCAAGAGGAAGACACAACAATTGTAAATATCTAGGCACCCAACATAGGAAGCATCTCAGTACATAAGACAAACACTAACAGACTTAAAAGGAGAAATTGACAGTAACACAATAACAGTAGCAGACTTTAACACCTCACTCACATCAATGGATGGGTGATCACACAGAAAATTAATAAGGAAACACAAGTCTTAAATGATATATTAAATGAGATGGATCTCATTGATATCTTCAGGACATCCCATCCAAATGCAGAAGAACACACCTTCTTCTCAAGTGCACATGGAATATTCTCCAGGATAGACCACATCTTGGGTCACAAATCAAACCTCATTAAATTTAAGAAAATGGAAATTGTATCAAGTATCTTCTCTTCCACAACGCTATGAGACTAGATATCGATTATAAGAAAAAAACTGTAAGAAAAGCAAACACATAGAGATTAAACAATATGTTTCTAAATAACCAACAGGTTACTGAAGAAATCAACAGGGAAATCAAAAAAATTTCTAGGAACAAACGACAATGAAAACACGACAACTCAAAACCTATAGGATGTAGCAAAAGCAGCTCTAAGAGGGAAATTTATAGCAATACAGTCCTACACCAAGAAACAAGAAAAGCATCGAAGAGATAGCCTAACTTTACACCTAACACTGTAAAAAGAAGAAGAAAAAAACCCCCAAAAATTAGTAGGAGGAAGAAGTCATACAGATCCAAGCAGAAATAAATGAAAAAGCAATGAAAGAAGTAATAGTAACGATTCAGTTCAGTTCAGCTCAGTCACTCAGTGTGTCCGACTCTTTGCGACCCCGTGAATCGCAGCACGCCAGGCCTCCCTGTCCATCACCAACTCCCGGCGTTCACTCAGATTCACATCCATCGAGTCAGTGATGCCATCCAGCCATCTCATCCTCTGTCGTCCCCTTCTCCTCCTGTCCCCAATCCCTCCCAGCATCAGAGTCTTTTCCAATGAGTCAACTCTTTGCATGAGGTGGCCAAAGTACTGGAGTTTCAGCTTTAGCATCATTCCTTCAAAAGAAGTCTCAGGGCTGATCTCTTTCAATATGGACTGGTTGGATCTCCTTGCAGTTCAAGGGACTCAAGAGTCTTTTCCAACACCACAGTTCAAAAGCATCAGTTCTTCGGTGCTCAGCTTTCTTCACAGTCCAACTCTAAAGATTAATAAAACTAAAAGCTGATTCTTTGAGAAGATGAACAAAATTGACAAACCCTTAGCCAGACTCATCAAGAAAAAAAGAGAGAAGAATCAAATCAGCAAAATTAGAAATGAAAAAGAATTTACAACAGACAATGCAGAAATATAAAGGATCATAAGAGACTATTATGAACAGCTCTATGGCAATAAAGAGATAACCTGGAAAAAATGGACAGATACTTAGAAAAGTTCAATCTTCTGAGACTGAATGAGGAAGAAATAGAAACTATGAACAACCCAATTACAAGCACTGAAGTTGAAGCTGTGATAAAAAAAATATCCCACAAAACAAAAGCCCAGGACCAGATGGATTCACAGGATAATTCAATGAAACATTTAGAGAAGAGCTAATGCCTATCCTTCTAAAACTCTTTCAGAAAATTGCAGAGGAAGGAACACTTCCAGATTCATTCTACAAGGCCACCATCACCCTGCTACCAAAACTAGACAAAGACAACACAAAAAGAGAAAACTATAGGCCAATATCACTGATGACCATAGATGCAAAAATCCTCAATAAAAGTTTAGCAAACAGAATTCAGCAGCACATCAAAAACTCATACACCATGATCAAGCTGGGTCTATTCCAGGGATGCAAGGATTCTTCAATATATGCAAATCAATTAATGTGATACACCATATTAACAAATTGGAAGATAAAAACCATATGATCGTCTCATAGATACAGAAAAAGCCTTTGACAAAATTCAGCACTTATTTATGAATAAAATTCTTTTAAAAAAAAGAGGGCACAGAAGGAACGTACCTCAACATAGTAAAGGCCTCATATGATAAGCCTACAGCAAACATTATTCTTGATGGTGAAAAACTGAATTCCCCCCAAGATCAGGAACAAGACGAGTGTCCACTTTCCCCACTATCATTCAACATAGTTCTGGAAGTCCTAGCTATAGCAATCAGAGAAGAAAAAGAAATAAAAGGAATCCAGATTGGAAAAGAAGAAGTAAAGCTCTCACTGTTTGCAGATGACATAATACTGTACATAAAAAAACCCTAAAGATAGTAACAGAAAATTACTAAATCAGTGAATTTAGCAAAGTCGCAGGATACAAAATCAATACACAGAAATCACGTGCATTTCTACATACTAACAATGAAAAATCAGAAAGAGCAATTAAGGGATCAATCCCATTCACCATTGCAACAAAAAGAATTAAATATTTAGGAGTAAACTTACCTAAGGAGATGAAAGAACTGTATAGAGAAAATTATAAAGCACTAATGAAAGAAATCAAAGATGACATAAACAGATGGAGAGATATTCCATGTTCTTGAGTAGGAAGAATCAATATTGTGAAAATGACTATACTACCAAATGCAATTTACAAATTTAATGCAATCCCTATCAAATTACCAATGGCATTTTTCACAGAACTAGAACGACAAATTTCACAATTCATATGGAAATGTAAAAGATCCCAAATAGCCAAAGCAGTCTTGAGAAAGAAGAATGGAGCTGAAGGAATCAAGCTTCCTGACTTCAGGTTATACTACAAAGCTACAGTCATCAAGACAGTATGGTACTGGCACAAAAACAGAAATATAGACCAATGGAACAAGATAGAAAGCCCAGAAATAAGCCCACGCACCTACTGGTACCTTATTTTCCATAAAGGAGGCAAGAATAACACAATGGGGCAAAGACAGCCTCTTCAATAAATGTTGCTGGGAAAACTGGACAGCTTCATGTAAAAGAATGAAATTAGAACACTTCCTAACATCAAGATAATACACAAAGGTAAACTCTAAATAAATCAATTAGAGCCCTAAAGGTAAGACCAGAAACTATAAAACTCTTAGAGGAAAACATAGGCAAAACACTCGATGGCATAAATCAAGGCAAGATCCTCGATGACCCACCTCCTAGAGTAACAGAAATAAAAACAGAAAAGAAGTGGAACATGATTAAACTTAAAAGCTCTTGCACAGCAAAGGAAGCTATAAGCAAGGTGAAAAGGCAACCCTCAGAATGGGAGAGAATAATAGCACATGAGCAAAGGATTAATTTCCAAAATATACAAGCAGCTCATACAACTCAATACCAGAAAAGCAAACAACCCAATCAAAAAGTAGGAAACAAACCTAAACAGACATTTCTCCAAAGAAGACATTCAGATTGCTAACAAACACATAAAAAGATGCTCAGCATTGCTCATTATTAGAAAAATGCAAGTCAGAGCTACAATGAGATACCGTCTCACACGGGTCGGAATGGCCCTCATCTAAAAGTCTACAAACAACAAATGCTGGAAAGGCTGTGGAGAAAAGAGACTACTCTTGCACTGTCGGGGGAATGTAAACTGATGCAGCCACTATGGAAGACAGCATGGAGATTTCTTAAGACACTAGAAATATATCCCATTTGTTTATTTTTGCTTTTATTTCCAGTATTCTGGGAGGTGGATCATAGAGGATCCTGCTGTGATTTATGTCGGAGAGTGTTTTGCCTATGTTCTCGCTAGGAGTTTTATAGTTTCTGGCCTTATGTTTAGATCTTTAATCTATTTTGAGTTTATTTTTGTGTGTGGTGTTAGAAAGTGATCTAGTTTCATTCTTTTACAAGTGGTTGACCAGTTTTCCCAGCACCACTTGTTAAAGAGATTGTCTTTCAGTTCAGTTCAGTTCAGTTCAGTTCAGTCGCTCAGTCGTGTCCGACTCTTTGCAACCCCATGACGCAGCACGCCAGGCCACCCTGTTCATCACCATCTCCCGGAGTTCACTCAGACTCACGTCCATCGAGTCCGTGATGCCATCCAGCCATCTCATCCTCGGTCATCCCCTTCTTCTCCTGCCCCCAATCCCTCCCAGCATCAGAGTCTTTTCCAATGAGTCAACTCTTCGCATGAGGTGGCCAAAGTACTGGAGTTTCAGCTTTAGCATCATTCCTTCCAAAGAAATCCCAGGGTTGATCTCCTTCAGAATGGACTGGTTGGATCTCCTTGCAGTCCAAGGGACTCTCAAGAGCCTTCTCCAACACCACAGTTCAAAAGCGTCAATTCTTCAGTGCTCAGCTTTCTTCACAGTCCAACGCTCACATCCATACATGACCACAGGAAAAACCATAGCCTTGACTAGATGGACCTTAGTCGGCAAAGTAATTTCTCTGCTTTTCAATATGCTATCTAGGTTGGTCATAACTTTTCTTCCAAGGAGTAAGTGTCTTTTAATTTCATGGCTGAAGTCACCATCTGCAGTGATTTTGGAGCCCCCCAAAGATAAAGTCTGACACTGTTTCTACTGTTTCCCCATCTATTTCCCATGAAGTGATGGGACCGGATGCCATTATCTTCGTTTTCTGAATGTTGAGCTTTAAACATTAAATACACTATTAAAAAGTGAAAATCAAGCTACAGAGTATAAGAATTTATATGTAATACTTAGGTCAACTGAAGGGAAAATGCACAATATGAGAGTTGTGAGTTAAATTTTATTCAGAGTCTTTCGTAGGACTGTGGGATAGAAGACAGCTTCTCAGATAACTCTGAGGAACTGCTCTGAAAAGTAGAGGGGAAATCAGTACATGTATGAATTTTTTGGCTGGCAAATACTTGCAGTCAAACATGAAATAATTATTGCTAATTATTAAAAACAGATATATGAAGTTAGTGATTTTAAGTCTTTTCTGTATATGAGATGGAAGAAACTGAAGTCATTGAAATTCTTCCTTAAATACGCATATTAACTACCAAGGGGCCCATATATTTAAAACACCAAAAATTTTCTTTTTTGTCGATTTTTAATTCCCCTCAGGGTATAGTGTTGGTGGGTGACTGCAGTGGGTAATAACTGTATTCTTGTATAACTGTATTGTGGGGAATATTTTTTTTGTTTATAATTATAATAGCCAGATGACTCTCATATGGTACATGTAAAGTAAGACAGCCAATAATTAAGAAAGAAAAGATTAAGAACACTATCATCATATCTCCTAGTACAATGTAGAAACTATGGAATAATCACTTTTAAATGATAATGCTAAACTCTAAAATGCCTGATTCCCTGCCACCTGGACCCTGGTCCAATTTCTCTGCTCATACCTAGCTGCTACTGAAAAGTCACTTCAGTCATGTTAGATGACTCTCATATGGTACATGTAAAGTAAGACAGCCAATAATTAAGAAAGAAAAGATTAAGAACACTATCATCATATCTCCTAGTACAATGTAGAAACTATGGAATAATCACTTTTAAATGATAATGCTAAACTCTAAAATGCCTGATTCCCTGCCACCTGGACCCTGGTCCAATTTCTCTGCTCATACCTAGCTGCTACTGAAAAGTCACTTCAGTCATGTCTGATTCTGTGCGACCCTGTAGATGGCAGCCCACTAGGCTCCCTCGTCCCTTGGATTCGCCAGGCAAGAACACTGGAGTGGGTTGCCATTTGCTTCTCCAATGCAGGAAAGTGAAAAGTGAAAGTGAAGTCACTCAGTCATGTCTGACCCTTAGCGACCCCATGGGCTGCAGCTTACCAGGCTCCTCCATCCACGGGATTTTTCAGGCAAGAGTACTGGAGTGGGGTGCCATTGCCTTCTTCACATACCTAGCTACCCTCTTGCTTTAATATTCCCCCCTCAAGGAGTCTAGACCCTTAATATCTTGAAAGGTTGTTGCTGAACAAAAAGATCCTGGGATTCTTGGCCTCCAGAGGAGAAGAATTCAATCTGGGGCCAGAGACAAGTCTTGATCGCTCAGAGCTTTTGTGTAATAAATTTTTATTAGAGTATAAAGGAGATAGAGAAAGCTTCTGATATAGGCATCAGAAGGGGGCAGAAAGAGTACCCTCCTACTAATCTTTAGCTGGATATTAGTCACTGCTGCTGCTGCTGCTAAGTCGCTTCAGTCATGTCTGACTCTGTGCAACCGCATAGACAGCAGCCCACCAGGATCCCCCATCTCTGGGATTCTCCAGGCAAGAATACTGGAGTGGTTTCCATTTACTTCTCCAATGCATGAAAGTGAAAAGTCAAGGTGAAGTTGTTTAGTCTTGTCTAACTCTTAGCGATCCCATGGACTGCAGCTTACCAGGCTCCTCCACCCATGGAATTTTCCAGGCTAGAGTACTGGAATGGGGTGCTATATAGTCACTAGCAGTCTGTTATGAAATAAACTGAAGTGAAGTCGCTCAGTCATGTCCAACTCTTTGCAACCCATGAACTAAACCCACCAAGCACCTGCGTCCATGGGATTCTCCAGGCAAAAATACTCGAGTGGGTTTCCATTTCCTTCTCCAGGAAGTGAAAGAAAGGAATGTCTTAAAACTCAGAATGGCACCGGGCCCTTCACCCATAAGATGTATTTTAGGATAATCTTGGCATCAGATGATTCATCTTAGGCCATAAAATGATTGACTTGAATCTTGTAGAAGGGCAGATTACCATCCAAATAGTTTCCCTTACATAGATTAGGGGAACAATATCTGAGTATAACATACTGGTTTGTCAAGTAGGTTCTGAGCCATTAGGTGGAACTGACTTGAAGACAGAGTCTTGGGTAAATGCATAGTACATTAATATAGCTTAATACAAACATTTCCATAAGAAAAATGTATTGGTTAACTCAAGATTTGAGAATAGTTAGAGTGCCGAAGAATTGATGCTTTTGAACTGTGGTGTTGGGGAAGACTCTTGAGAGTCCCTTGGGCTACAAGGAGATCCAACCAATCCATTCTGAAGGAGATCAGCCCTGGGATTTCTTTGGAAGGAATGATGCTAAAGCTGAAACTCCAGTACTTTGGCCACCTCATGCAAAGAGTTGACTCATTAGAAAAGACTCTGATGCTGGGAGGGATTGAGGGAAAGAGGAGAAGGGGATGATAGAGGATGAGATGGCTGGATGGCATCACTGACTCGACGGACATGAGTCTGAGTGAACTCTGGGAATTGGTGATGGACAGGGAGGCTTGACATGCTGCAATTCATGGGGTCGCAAAGAGTCGGACATGACTGAGAGACTGAACTGAACTGAACTTCAGGTGAAACCAGGTGTTATTATGGCAACACAGTATTTTAAGAGAAACCTCCTTTTAAATTTGTATAGAGAAGGAAAAAAAAATATTGCTAGTTGTTTCCTCATACCGCTTAAGACACATAAAAATGTCTGACACTTGCAGCCGATTTTTTCCATTTGGAGACTCCTGGCCTTCCTTCCTGTTGCCCTGTCAATCTTTCTTTCCTTTTTTGCCGGGTGAGGGGTGGGGTGGGGGGGAACCTTTAAAATCTTTTATGAGGAAGAAGGGCCAATGGTCCAACTTCTGTAACTTCTTCAAGCTGAATATGGGCATTCTCGCTACCTATGAATCCAGATCTCCTCGCTCTCTGACAGAGATAAGGGATCATGGGATTGTTTAGACTGGTGGAGCTGAAAAGTGGGAAGTAAAAGGAAATAACGACCTTGTCAAAAAAGCCAAGAAAGCTTTGTTAGCCCCCTTCTCCCATTAGAATGAGTTGAAATCCCTGGTGTAGTATCTTTGAAGCTGGAGTTCTTGTATTGTAGAGGATAGAAATTGAAATAGCTAGTTAAAAGGACAAGCACCAAGGAGAAAGATGAGAAATAAAATGGCTATGAGACCTAGAAATGGGAGAAGCCAAGAATATACATCCTTGGAACCATCTTTTAATGACTTTGGTCCATTCTTATTTCCCTTGATTATACCTGTTGAGCTAGAAAGCCTGATCATAGATTCCTCTTAGCATTTGCTTTTACTTCTCCTATGACATTAATATATGTGCAGCCTGTTTTATTTATTATAGCATAAAACCTCTCCTTGGTTTGCTAGGATATAGTCCAAGTCTTGACTCTTGTAGAGGATCACTCCTGCCAGGGAATCTAGGGATTTTTATACAATTTTGACAATGTCTCTTTTTTTTTTTTTTTTTTTTCCCCACACACTATCCAGGGAGAAGACTAGAATCCTCAAGGTTGCTTATAGCAGACAAATCCTATGCATAGGCAGTTGTAGCTTTAGTTGCCATAATTCCTGCTAGCATCAGGGCAACAACCTTTTTTTTTTTTTTTTTTTTTCTCACGTGGGTCACACTGAAGAGGATTATTTGGGCTGGAACCAGTTTCCAAGGTGCAGTTCCCATAATAAAGTGTGTTGTCTAGGTGTGAGTAACCAATGGCTTTGGTCACTGTGAGGTAGTTTCTGAGGTTCCACATAGCCATAATAATGTAGGTGGTGCTGGTAAGACAGTGTGATTGATTTGGTTATACAGCTGCAGAAAAGTTCTGGGAGGTGGGAGACAGTTATGGAGGGGTGCCCTTTGTATTTTGGATTTGGTCCCTGGTTTGGAACATCTAGGGTGAGCATCTATATTCAGGAAGAGTCATAATCAGGAACTGTCTTACTTAAGAGCTGGCAAAAGAATACTGGTTGGCATTAGTTTTTGATCTGCCATAGCATATATGTGAGTATATATATACATACACACACACATATATATATATATATATATATATATATATGCTTAAGGGTACAGGGTCAAGTGTAAATAGGCTGGCTCACTATATGGCTTCAATAGATAGGCTTAAAGATACCTGGGAGCAGGCTTATGTGTTTTCTTAGAGAGCGCCTCCAGGGCTAGAAGAGAGTCTGTTTCCCCTGTGAGTACTGTTGTGACAAAGGTTGCATCTAAAGGTTTGATTGCAGATTAGGAAACTTTTGGCCATATATGCATGGGCTTCCCAGGTGGTACAGTGGTAAATAATCTGCCTGTCAGTACAGGAGATGTAAGAGACAGAGTTTTTATCCCTAAATAAGGAAGATCTCCTAGAGTAGGAAGCAGCACCCCATTCCAATATTCTTGCTTGGGAAATTCCATGGACAGAAGATCCTGGCAGGTTATAGTCTACGGGGTTGCAAAGAGTGAGACATGACTGAGTAACTGAGCACACACTGCATCACACTGGTGATTTTGTAGTCCTTGAATAGGGAGATGTGATGTGGTAACAGGGTGGGAGTAACCTATCCCATGTAACACCTAAAGAAAAAAAATCTTACCTAGAGTAAAAGAAAACTGGTTAAAAGCCGAGAATATAATGTGACTTTTGACTGGGTAAGCTTTTAGGGTGGTACTTATGTCTCCCAGGGTGGTAGGTTGGGGAAGACAAACCAAACAGAAAGGAATTTTCTCCTTAGCAATAATCTGGAAATTATTCACTATTATATTATCATTGCATGTTACTTCTTAGGACCAAAGAGATTAAATAAAGAAGATAGAATAAGATTCCTGGAATCTTTTGGAAATAGAAAACAGGAAGAATAGAGACTGCAAGCTCATCTTTTTAGGTTTTGAGTGAGTCTTATCAAACCCAGCATGACTTAAGTAAGACAGAGAAGGGTAAACATCATATGACATCCCTTACATGTGGAATCTAAAAAGAAATGATACAAATGAACTTACTTACAAAACAGAAAGAGACTTAGAAAATGAACTTATAGTTGCTGGAAAACATAGTTACAGACTTGGGGAAAGTGATGTACCCATTGCTATATCTAAAGTGAATAATAAAACACTCTCTGACATAAATCACAGCAGGATCCTCTATGATCCACCTCCCAGAATACTGGAAATAAAAGCAAAAATAAACAAATGGGATCTAATTAAAATTAAAACTTCTACACAGCAAAGGAAACTATAAGTAAGGTGAAAAGACAGTCTTCTGAATGGGAGAAAACAATAGCAAATGAAGAAACTGACAAACAACTAATCTCAAAAATATACAAAAAACTTATGCAGCTCAACTCCAGAAAACTAAACGATCCAATCAAAAAAATGGGCCAAAGAACTAAATAGGCATTTCTCCAAAGAAGACATACGGATGGCTAACAAACACATGAAAAGATGCTCAACATCACTCATTATCAGAGAAATGCAAATCAAGACCACAATGAGGTACCATTTCACACCAGTCAGAATGGTTGTGATCCAAAAGTCTACAAGCAATAAATGCTGAAGAGGATGTGGAGAAAAGGGAACCCTCTTACACTGTTGGTGGGAATGCAAACTAGTACAGCCATTATGGAAAACAGTGTGGAGATTCCTTAAAAGATTGCAAATAGAATTGCCTTATGACCCAGCAATCCCACTGCTGGGAATACACATCGAGGGAACCAGAATTGAAAGAGACACATGTACCCCAATGTTCATTGCAGCATTGTTTATAATAGCCAGGACATGGAAACAACCTAGATGCCCATCAGCAGATGAATGGATAAGAAAGCGGTGGTACATATACACAATGGAGTATTACTCAGCCCTTAAAAGAATACATTTGACTCAGTTCTAATGAGATGGATGAAACTGGAGCCGATTATACAGACTGCAGTAAGCCAGAAAGAAAAACACCAATACAGAATACTGACGCATATATATGGAATGTAGAAAGATAGTAATGATGACCCTGTATGTGAGACAACAAAAGAGACACAGAGGTATAGAACAGACTTTTGGCCTCTGAGGGAGAGGGAGAGGGTGGAATGATTTGGGAGAATGGCATTGAAACATGTATACTATCATGTAAGAAATGAAGCACCAGTCTATGTTCAATACAGGATACAGGATCCTTGGGACTAATGCATGTGATGATCTAGAGAGATGATATGGTGTGGGAGGTGGGAGGGGGCTTCGGCATTGGGAAATTGTGTACACCTGTGACTGATTCATGTCAATGTATGGCAAAAACCAATACAGTATTGTAATGTAGAATAAAGTAAAAATAAAATTAAACAATTAAAAATAAAGTGAAAAATAAACAAAGATCTGTTGTATAGCATCACATGGAACTCTTATCAAAGTTATGTGGCAGCCTGGTTGGGAATGTGGTTTGAGGGAGAATGGATACTTGTATATGTATGGCTGAGTTCCTTCACTGTTCACTTGAAACTATCATAATATTGTTAATTGGCTATACCTGAAAACAAAATATTTTTGGTATTAAAAATAAAGATTAAAAAAAAAATCAGCTTGGATCCTCCCACTTATAGGTATGGGTCTAACATGACACTCATAACATACTGCAAGAGCAAAAGTGAAAGTGTGTAGTCAATACCCAAATTTGCCAGAGCATATTATTTATTTTGTGGGTGGATTGGGGTAACAGAATGCAAAAAGGCAGATAATGGCACTGAGAATTCAGCTTTGGATTTATGACATTTCTTTGTTTTTGAATAAAAGCCAGATCCTGAAAAGACTCCTTTATCCAACTGGATTCTTATGGTTGTCAAATATTCTCTCTATACTGTGAAGACTCAGAGAAAGGGTGAGGTTTTATTCTAGAAAAATGTACCCAACTACTGATTCCTTTTAGTTTTATTGCAGTAGGAGTGCTGAGAAGAAACTAGCAAGAAGGCCTCTTCCACTTAGGCAATCAATTATCATAGGAGGACCTGTCTCCTACATAATTTTAAAAGGACAAAATCTTTCAGCTGATCCTGAACTGGGCCAATTTCTGGCCGGAGGCTGGTGAAACCTGATTTCTATATTCTGTAATTGTCTTTTGGAATTGTTCCAGATTAATTAGGTACTTGGTGTCTACTAGAATGTCAGAGGGTAAAAAAGCCTACTGTAAGTCATTTCAAAGGAGCAGGAGGGCTGAGAGGAGCTATTCCACGTTTAAGGTCAGGAGGGGTGGCAGTGAGGAGATACCCCTTATCTAAGGTAAGGAGCAATAGCTGCGCTTTGCTGGAGCAGCGTGAAGAGATAACCCCACGTCCAAAGTAAGAGAAACCAAAGTAAGACGGTATGTGTTGCAAGAGGGCATCAAACGGCAGACACACTGAATACCATATTAACAGAAAACTAGCCAATCTGTTCACATATACCAGAGCATTGTCTAACTCAACGAAACTAAGCCATTTCGTGTGGGGCCATCCAAGGCGAGTAGGTAATGTTGGAGAGGCCTGACAAATGTGGTTCAGTCGAGAAGGGAATGGCAAACTACTTCATTATTCTTGGCTTGAGACCCCCATGAACAGTTCAGTTCAGTTTAGTAGCTCAGTCATGTCTGACTCTTAGCGACCCTATGAATCGCAGCATGCCAGGTTTTCCTGTCCATCACCAACTCCCGGAACAGCATTGAGAAGGGAATGGCAAACTACTTCATTATTCTTGGCTTGAGACCCCCATGAACAGTTCAGTTCAGTTTAGTAGCTCAGTCATGTCTGACTCTTAGCGACCCTATGAATCGCAGCATGCCAGGTTTTCCTGTCCATCACCAACTCCCGGAACAGCATGAAAAGGCAAAATGATAGGATACTGAAAGCGGAACTCCGCAGGTCGGTAGGTGCCAAACATGCTACTAGAGATCAGTGGAGAAATAACTCCAGAAAGAATGAAGGCATGGAGCCAAAGCAAAAACAATACCCAGTTGTGGATGGGACTGGTGATAGAAACAAGGTCTGATGCTATAAAGAGCAATATTTTATAGAAACCTGGAATGTCAGACCCATGAATCAAGGCAAATTGAAAGTGGTCAAACAAGAGATGGCAAGAGTGGACCTTGACATTCTAGGAATCAGCGAACTCAAATGGACTGGAATGGGTGACTTTAACTCAGATGACCATTATATCTACTAATGTGGGCAGGTATCTCTTAGAAGAAATGGAATAGTCATCATAGTCAACAAAAGAGTCAGAAATGCAGCACTCGGAGGCAATGTTAAAAACGAGGTTATGAAACTCTGTTCGTTTCCAAGGCAAACCACTATAATCCAAGTCTATGGCCCAAGCATTAATGCTGAAGAAGCTGAAACTGAACAGTTCTAAGAAGACTTACAAGACCTTTTAGGACTAAAACCCCCCAGAAGAAGTCTTTTCCATTATAGGGGACTGGAGTACAAAAGTAGGAAGCCAAGAATCACCTGGAGTAACAGGCAAATTTGGCCTTGGAATACAGAATGAAGCAGGGAAAAAGCTAATAGAGTTATACCAAGATGCGCTGGTTATAGAAAACACCCTCTTCCAACAACACAAGAGAAGACTTTACACATGGACATCACCAGATGGTCAACACCGAAATTAGATTGATTATATTCTTTGCAGCCAAAGATGAAGAAGTTCTATACAGTCAACAGAAACAAGACTGGTAGATGACTGTGGCTCAGTTCATTAACTTCGTATTGCCAAATTCAAACTTAAATTGAAGAAAGTAGGGAAAAACACAAGACCATTCAGGTATGACCTAAATCAAATCCCTTATGATTATACGGTGGAAATCAGAAATAGATTTAAGAGCTTAGATCTGATAGATAGAGTGCCTGATGAACTATGGATGGAGGTTCGTGACATTATACAGGAGACAGAGATCAAGACCATCCCCATGGAAAAGAAATGCAAAAAAAGCAAAATAGCTATCTGGGATGGCCTTATAAATCGCTGTGAAAGAAGAGAAGGTAAAAGCAAAGGAGAGAAAGAAAGCTATAAGCTTCTGATTGCAGAGTTCCAAAGAATAGCACGGAGACATAAGAAAGCCTTTATAAGCAATAGAGAAAATAGAGGAAAAGAGCAGAATGGGAAAGACTAGAGATCTCTTCAAAAAAATTAGAGATATCAAGGGAACATTTCATGCAAAGATAGGCTGAATAAAGGACAGAAATGGTATGGACCTAACAGAAGCAGATGATATTGAAAGGCTGTTGTTGAATCACAACGCCAGGATTCTTGGCCCCCGGAGGAGAAGAATTCAATCCGGGGCCAGAGATGAGGCTTGATCCCTCAGAGCTTTTGTGTAATAAAGTTTTATTAAAGTATAAAGGAGATAGAGAAAGCTTCTGACATAGGCATCAGAAGGGGGTAGAAAGAGTACCCTCCTGCTAGTCTTCAGCTGGATGTTATATAGTCACCAGCAGTCTGTTAATGAAAGAAAGGAACGTCTCAAAACTTAGAATGGCACCAGGCCCCTCACCCATAAGATGTATTTTGGGATAACCTTAGCTCTAAATGGTTTATCTTGGGCCATAAAATGATTAACTTGAATATTGAGGAAGGGCAGATTACCATATAAATAGTTTCATTTACATAGATTAGAGGAACATTATCTGAGTATGACATACTGGTTTATCAAGTAGGTTCTGGGCCCAAAAGGCAGAACCGACTTGAAGACAGAGTTTGGGGTAAATGCATAGTACATTAGCGTAACTTAAGATAAACATTTCCATAACAAAAAGGCAATGGTTAACTTCAAGTGAAACTAGGTGTCATTATAGCAACACAGAATTTTAAGAGAAACCTCTTTTTAAATTTGTATAGAGAAGGAGAAAATATCTCTAGTTTGTTTCCTCCTGCTGCTTAAGAGAGATAAAATGTCTGACACTTGCAGGCTATTTCCTCCCTTTGGAGACCCCTGGCCTTCCTGACTGTTACCCTTTCAATATTAAGAAGAGGTGGCAAGAATACAAAGAAGAACTGTACCAGAAAGATCTTCATGATCCAGATAATCACGATGGTGTGATCACTCACCTAGAGCCAGACATCCTGGAATGTGAAGTCAAGTGGGCCTTAGAAAGCTTCACTACGAACAAGCTAGTGGAGGTGATGGAATTCCAGTTGAGCAGTTTCAAATCTTAAAAGATGATGCTGTGAAAATGCTGCACTCAACATGCCAGCAAAATTAAAAAACTCTGCAGTGACCACAGGACTGGAAAAGATCAGTTTTCAGTCCAGTCCCAAAGAAAGGCAATGCCAAAGAATGTTCAAACTACCGCACAATTGCACTCATCTCACATGGTAGTAAAGTAATGCTAAAAATTCTCCAAGACAGGCTTCAGCAATACATGAACCATGAACTTCCTGATGTTCAATCTGGTTTTAGATAAGACAGAGGAATCAGAGATCAAGTTGCCAACATCTACTGGATCATGGAAAAAGCAAGAAATTTCCAGAAAAACATTTATTTCTGCTTTATTGACTATGCCAAAGCCTTTGACTGTGTGGATCACAATTAACTGTTGAAAATTCTGAAAGATATGGGAATACCAGGGCACCTGACCTGCCTCTTGAGAAACCTATATGCAGGTCAGGAAGCAATAGCTAGAACAGGACATGGAACAACAGCATGGCTTCAAATAGAAAAGAGGAGTATGCCAAGGTTGTGTATTGTCACCCTGCTTACTTAACTTATATGCAGAATACATCATGAGGAATGCTGGGCTGGAAGAAGCACAAGCTGGAATCAAGATTGCTGGGCAAAATATCAATGCCCTCAGATATGAAGATGACACCACCCTTATGGCAGAAATTGAAGTGGAACTAAAATGTCTCTTAATGAAAATGAAAGAGGAGATTGAAAAAGTTGACTTAAAGCTCAACTTCAGAAAACTAAGATCATAGCATCTGGTTCCATCACTTCATGGAAAATACATGGGATGCAAAAATAGTAGAAACAGTGTCAGACTTTATTTTTGGGAGCTCCAAAATCAATGCACATGGTGATTGCAGCCATGAAATTAAAAGACGCTTACTCCTTGGAAGGAAAGTTATGACCAAATTTGATAGCATATTCAAAAGCAGAGACGTTACATTTCCAACAAAGTTTTGTCTAGTCAAGGACATGATTTTTCCAGTGGTCATGTATGGATGTGAGAGTTGGACTGTGAAGAAAGCTGAGTGCTGACGAATTGATGCTTCTGAACTGTGGTGTTGGAGAAGACTCTTGAGAGTTTCTTGGACTGCAAGGAGATCCAATCAGTCCATTCGAAAGATCAGTTCTGGGTGTCCTTTGGAAGGAATGATGCTAAAGTTGAAATTCCAATACTTTGACCACCTCATGTGAAAAGTCGATTCATTGGAAAAGACTCTGATGCTGGGAGGGATTGAGGGCAGGAGAAAAAGGGGACGACAGAGGATGAGATGGCTGGATGGCATCACCAACTCGATGAACATGAGTTTGAGTGAACTCGAGGAGATGGTGATGGACAGGGAGGCCTGGCATACTGCGATTCATGGGGCTGCAAACAGTTGGACACGACTGAGCAAATGAAGTGAAATGAACTGAACTTGATTCTCATTTGAGGTGCCACCCTGATTCTCAGGAGGGCTATTGGTGAAAATTTTGTCCAAGATTCTGATGTCCATTGACCAAGCTTAGTTGAAATCCTTTTTAATGTTTGACTTGTCCTTTATACTTTTCATGATAATTGAGACCTCTGGGCGATGTTTAAGTGATAGCAAATCCCTAGAGCCATAGCGATTTGTGCTGTCTTAGACACAAAAGAGTGGCCATTATCATTTTTTAAAGACCACAGAAATTCAAGCTAAGGAATTGTTTCTTTCAATACCTTTATTACACCTGGGCTCTCTTAATCCTTATTGGAAAGGCTTCAACCCAATCAGTGAAAATGTCTGTAAAAACCAGAAAGTATTTGTCTTTCTTTTTTAATATGTATTTATTTTTAATTGAAGAATAATTACAATATCATGTTAGTTTCAGTTATGTGTATACATATGTCTCCTTCCTCTTAACATTCCTCTTGTTCCTCTAGGTTGTCACAGAGCACTGGTTTGAGCTCTCTTATTCATAAAGCAAATTCCTCTTATCTATTTTACATATGGTAATGTATGTTTTCATGCTACTCTTTCGTTTTGTTCCACCCTCTTCTTTCCCTTTTATGTCCACAAGTCTGTTCTCTATATCTGCCTCTCCACTGCTTCCCTTCAAGTGAGTCTTCAGTACAATCTTTCTAGATTCCTTATATATGTGTTAATATGTGATATTTTTCTCTTTCTGACTTACTTCACTCTAATAGACTTAGGTTCATCCCCCTCATACCTGATGTGAACAGCTAACTCATTTGAAAAGACCCTGATGTTGGGAAAGATTGAAGTCAGGAGGAGAAGGGGATGACAGATGATGAGATGGTTAGTTGCATCAATGACTCAATGAACATGAGTTTGGGTAAACTCTGGGATTTGGTGATGGACGGGGAGGCCTAGTGTACTGTAGTTCATCAGGTCACAAAGAGTTGGACATGACTGAGCAATTGAACTGAACTGAACAAATGTATTCCTTTCTATGGCTGAGTAATATTCCATTGTATACGTGTACCACAGCTTCTTGTTCCATTCATCAGTTGATGGACATTGAAGTTGCTTCCATGTCCTAGCTATTGTAAATAGTGCTGTGATGAGTGGTGGGGTACAGTTTTCTCATTGGGGTATCGTTTTCTCAGGGTATAAGCACCGTAGTGTAATTGCTGGGTCATAACAATAGTTTTATTCCTAGTTATTTTAAAGGAATCTCCATGCTGTTCTCCATCATTGCTGTATCAATTCATATTTCTGCTAACAGTGCAAAAGGGTTCCCTTTTCTCCACATTCTTTCCAGGATTTATTGTTTGTAATTTTTTTTTTATGATGGCAATTCTGATTGATGTGAGGTAATACCTCATTACAGTTTTTATTTCCATTTCTCTAATAATGAATGATGTTGAGCAAATTTTGATGAGCTTACTAACCATCTGTATGTCTTTAGAGAAATGTCTTTTTAGGTCTTTTGCCAACATTTGATTGAGCTGTTTTCTTTTCTGGTATTGAGCTACTTGTATATTTGGGGGATTAATCCTTTGTCAGTTGTTAAATTTTCTATTATTTTCTCCCACTCCAAAGGTTGTCTTTTCTGTGTTTTATAGTTGCCTCTGCTTTACAGAAGATTTTAAGCTTAAATAGGTCCAAAGTGTTTATTCTTATTTTCATTTAGATTTCTGTTAGAAGTGAGGTTGGGGAGGAGTGTCATAAACTCTCACTGTGATTTATGTCAATGAGTGTTCCACATGTTTTTCCCTAAGAGTTTTAGAGTTTCTGATCTTATATTTAGATCTATAATTCATTTTGAATTTATTTTTCCTTATGGAGTCCAGAGGTGTTGTAATTTAATTATCTTACACAAGCTGCCCAGTTTTTCCAAGCACCATTTATTGAAGAGATTATTCTTTTCCATTGTAAATTTTTGCCTCATTTGTCAAAGATAAGGTTTGACAGGTTCATGAATTTAACTCCAGGCTTTCTATATTGTTCCATTGGTATATATTTCTGTTTTTGTGCCAGTATAATTCTGTCTTGATGACTGTAGCTTTACTGTAGTCAGAAAGGTTGATTTCTTCAATTCCATTCTTTATTCTCAAGATTACTTTGTCTATGCAGGGTCCTTTGTGTAGTCATACAAATTCTGAATTTTTTGTTGTTGTTCTACTTAGAAAAATTCCATTGGTAGTTTTATTGGGATTGCAATGAATCTGTATATTGCTTTTGGTAATATAGTCATTTTCACAACTTTGATTCTTCCAAACCAGGAACATGGTATATCTCTCCATCTGTTTATGTCATCTTTGATTTCTTTCACCAGTGCCTTAGAGTTTTTTGTATATAGCTCTTTTGTCTCCTTAGGTAGGTTTATCCCTAGATATTTTATTCTTTTCTTGCAATAATAAAATTTACTCATTAATTTCTCCTGATTTTCCATTGTTTGTGTATAGTAATGCAAATTATTTCCGTGTTCGTTTCAGTTCAGTCACTCAGTCGTGTCTGATGGTTTACCACCCTGTGGACTACAGCAAACCAGGCTTCCCTGTCCATGACCAGCTCCCAGAGCTTGCTCAAACTCATGTCCATCAAGTTGGTGATGTCATCCAACCATCTCATCCTCTGTTGTCCACTTTTCATTAAGCCTTCGATCTTTCCCAGCATCAAGGTAATTTCCAATGAGTTATTTCTTCAAATCAGGTGCCAAATTTTTGAAGCTTCAGCATCAGTCCTTCCAATGATTGTTCAGGAATGATTTCCTTTAGGATGGACTGGTTTTATCTCCTTACTGTCCAGGGAAATCTCAAGAGTTTAGTTTCCTCCAATACGACAGTTCAAAAGTATCAGTTATTTGGTACTCAGCTTTCTGCTTTTGAACTTTCCAACCAGTTCATCCTAAAGGAAATCAGTCCTGAATATTCATTGGAAGGACTGATGCTGAAGCTGAAGCTCCAATACTTAGGCCACCTGATGGGAAGAACTGACTCATTTGAAAAGACCCTGATGTTGGGAAAGATTGAAGGTGGGAAAGGGGTTGACAGAGGATGAGATGGTTAGATGGCATCACCAACTCAATGGACATGAGTTTGAGTAAACTCCAGGAGTTGATGATGGACAAGGAGGCCTGGAGTGCTAAAGTTCATGGTATTGCAAAGAGTTGAACATGACTGAGCTACTGAACTGAACAGCTTTCTTTATTGTCCAATTCTCACATCCATACATGACTACTGGAAAAACCATATCTTTGATTAAAAGGGCTTTTGTTGGTAAAGTAATGTCTCTGCTTTTTAATATGCTGTCTAGTTTTTCCATAGTTTTTTTTTTTTCAAGGAATAAAATTTCATGGCTCCCATCACCATCCACTGTGATTTTGGAGCTCAAGAAAATAAAGTCTGTCACTGTTTCCAATGTTTCTCCATATATTTGCAATAAAATGATGGTACTGGATCTTAGTTTTTTGAATGTTGAGTTTTAAGCCAGCTTTTACACTCTCCTCTTTTACTTTCTTTCATTGCTTTAGTTCCTCTTAACTTCCTGCCATAATGGTGCTGTCATCTGCATATCTGGGGTTATTGATGTTTTTTCCTGAAATCTTAATGCCACCTTATGCTTCATCCAGTCCAGCATTTCGCATGACATACTCTGCATATAAGTTAAATAAGCAAGGTGACAGTATACACTCTTGACATTACTCCTTTCTCAATTTGGAACCAGTCCTTTGTTTTATGTCCAGTTCTAATTGTTTCTTCTTGACTTGCATACAGTTTTCTCAGGAGGCAGTTAAGTTGGTCTGGTATTCCCGTCTCTTTAAGAATTTTCCACAGGTTGTTGTGATACACACAATCCAAGGATTTAGCATAGTTGATGAAGCAGAAGTAGATGTCTTTCTGAAATTCTCTTGCTTTTTCTATGATCCAATAGATGTTGGCAATTTGATACACTGATTAGATCTAGTAATCTAGTATTATTAGGGTTTTCTATTTATAATATGGAATCTGCAAACAGTAAGAGTTTGACTTATTCTTTTCCAATCTGGATTCCTTTTATTTATTTATGTATTTTTGTCTTTAATTGTTGTGTCTATGACTTCTAAAACTAAACTGAATAAGAGTGGTGAGAGTGTGCACTTTTGTCTTGTCCTGACCTTAAAGGGAATGTTTTCAGTTTTTCACCATAATAGTGTAATCTGTGGGGTTTTCAAATACAAGGTCTTTATTATGTTGAAGTAGGTCCCTCTGTTTCCATTTTCTGAAGTTTATTTATTTTATCATAAATGGGTACTGAATTTTTTGAACATTTTTCCCATCTATTGAGATTATCATATGATTTTTTTGTCTTATTAAGTATTTTTTATTAATTAGGTACTTACTTTCCAGTAGCTGACATTCTTTTTTTTTTTTTTTTTACTTTATTCTACTTTACAGTACTGTATTGGTTTGCCATACATTGACATGAATCAGCCACAGGTGTACACGAGCTCCCAATTCTGAAGCCCCCTC
>SJYC01055294.1:0-27223 GCA_006408675.1 Madoqua kirkii | reverse complement strand
TTTTATTTTTACTTTATTCTACTTTACAGTACTGTATTGGTTTGCCATACATTGACATGAATCAGCCACAGGTGTACACGAGCTCCCAATTCTGAAGCCCCCTCCCACCTCTCACCCCACACCATCTCTCTGGATCAGCCCCAAGCATCCTGTATCCTGTATTGAACACAGACTGGTGCTTTGTTTCTTACATGATAGTATACATGTTTCAATGCCATTCTGCCAAATCATCCCACACTCTCCCTCTCCCTCAGAGGTCGAAAGTCCATTCTATACCTCTGTGTCTCTTTTGTTGTCTCACATACAGGGTCACCATTACTATCTTTCTAAATTCCATACAAATGTGTCAGTATACTGTATTGGTGTTTTTCTTTTTGGCTTACTTCACTCTGTATAATCGGCTCCAGTTTCATCCATCTCATTAGAACTGAGTCAAATGTATTCTTTTTAAGGGCTGAGTAATACTCCATTGTGTATATGTACCACCGCTTTCTTATCCATTCATCTGCTGATGGACATCTAGGTTGTTTCCATGTCCTGGCTATTATAAACAATGCTGCAATGAACATTGAGGTACATGTGTCTCTTTCAACTCTGGTTCCCTCGATGTGTATTCCCAGCAGTGAGATTGCTGGGTCAAGAGGCAGTTCTATTTGCAATTTTTTAAGGAATCTCCACACTGTTTTCCATAGTGGCTGTACTAGTTTGCATTACCTCCAACAGTGTAAGAGGATTCATTTTTCTTTATCTTTTAATTTGCTAATATATTATATTACATTGATTGGTTTGTATTATATTGAAGAACCCATGCATTCCTTGGATACATTCAATTTTTTTATGGTGTATGGTCCTTTCAATGTGCTTTCAGATTCAGTTTGCTATAATTTATTTATTTTTTTAAATCTATGTTTATCCATGATATTAGCATGTCATTTTCTTTTTTTATGAGGTCTTTATCTGGTTTTGGTATAAGAGTGATGGTGGCTTCATAAAGTGTACTTGAAAGTATTCCTTTATCTGCAAATTTGGGGGACAGTTTGAGAAGGATAAGCATTACCTCTTCTCTAAATGTTTGATAGAATTCACCTTTGAAGCCATTTGATCATGGGTTTTTGTTTTTTGGAAGCTTTGATCACAGTTTGGGTTTTAGTGCTTATGATTGGCTTGTTCATAATTTCTATTTCTTCCTGGATCTGTCTTGATAGGTTGAAGTTTTCTAAGAATCTGTCAATTTCTAAAACCAGGATTTTTTTTTTAATTCCTGGGAGAATAGTGTTTGCGTAAAATTCATTGGCCAATCTTTTACTGAATAAGATCCTCTTTGTTGAATGCACTGGAAGAGGTGTAGGAGCTTAAAATTTCCCCCTGGCTTGTATGGCAGCATCTATGACAGGCATTCATGACTTCTAAATTAGCCTGAGAAAGGCCTGTACCTGAAAATATTTCTCCACCAAGCTTTCAAAGCACCCCTCTCCAGAAGAGAAGAGTAATGCATGTGCATGTCATCAATAAATTGTGTCCTACCCTTTGCAACCCTTGGACTCTAGCCCAACAGGTTACTCTCTCCATGGAATTTTCCAGGCAAGAATACCATAGGGGGCCCATTTCCTCCTCCAGGGGACTCAAACTGACCCAGGGATCAAACCTGCATCTTCTGTGTGTTCTTCATTGATAGGCAGATTATTTATCACTGAGTCACCTGGGAAGTTGCTAAGAAGTCATGGATTAAACCAGACAGCATCAGGGTCCATAAGGGGACCCTACAGATGTGTCAAGTAGGAGGGCTGATACATCAGCCATTAATGTCCTTTAATATCTAATACTCTTGTACCTAGTGCAGAGGTGATACTTCCAGGGGTTGATCTATGGCCTTTTCAACTAACAGGGCTACAGTTGCTACAGCCCTCAGACAACTGGCCATCCTGAGTATACTGAATCCAGTTACTTTGAAAGATATGTCACTGGCCATTGCATTGGACCTAATTTTGGGGTAAAAATTTCTAAGGATATTCCCTTTCTTTCTGAGATAAACAGAATAAAGGATTTACTAGAATCTGGGATTTCTGAGGCTGGAGTTCTAGTTAAGACCAGTACCGATCTGACTGAATTATCTTTGTATATTTCCTGTCCAGTCTAGGAGTTCTGTGTCTCATTTCTTCAAGGCTGCATATAATGGTTCTGCAATGGGATTCGAATACTGTAAATCCCAGAAAATGCTAAGAAAATCCTGAGCTGTTTCTTTGTATGTGTTGGTTGTAAGTGGAGGATGGATCCTTTATGCTAGGTCATAAGGGTGCACTGTATTGGGCTTAGAAAACGTACCAGGTTACTGACCATCCATAAAAGATAGAAATGGCATGGACCTAAGAGGAGCAGAAGATATTAAGAAGAGGTGGCAAGAATACAAAGAAGAACTATACAAAAATATCTTCATGACCAAGATAATCATAATGGTGTGATCACTCACCTAGAGCCAGACATCCTGGAATGTGAAGTCAAGTGGGCCTAAGAAAGCATCACTACAAACAAAGCTAGTGGAGGTGATGGAGCTTTAGTTGAGCTATTTCAAATCCTGAAAGATGAAGCTGTGAAAGTGCTGCACTCAATATGCCAGCAAATTTGGAAAACTCAGCAGTGGCCACAAGACTGGAAAAAGTCAGTTTTCATTCCAATACCAAAGAAAGGTAATGCCAAAGAATGCTCAAACTACCACACAATTGCACTTATCTCACATGCTAGTAAAGTAATGCTCAAAATTCTCAAAACCAGGCGTCAGCAATACGTGAACCATGCATTTCCTGTTGTTCAAGCTTGTTTTAGAAAAGGCAGAGGGACCAGAGATCCAATTGCCAACATCCACTGGATCATGGAAAAAGCAAGAGAGTTCCAGAAAGACATCTGTTTCTGCTACTGACTATGCCAAAGCCTTTGACTTTGATCATAATAAACTGTTGAAAATTATGAAAGACATGGAAATACCAGAGCACCTGACCTGTCTCTTGAGAAACCTATATGCAGGTCAGGAAGCAACAGTTGGAACTGGAAATGGAACAGCAGACTGGTTCCAAATAGGAAAAGTAGTATGTAAAGGCTGTATATTGTCACCCTGCTTATTGAACTTCTATGCAGAGTACATCATGAGAAACGCTGGGCTGGAAAAAGCACAAGCTGGAATCAAGATTGCCAGGAGAAATATCAATAACGTCAGATATGCAGATGACATCAACCCTTATGGCAGAAAGCCTCTTGATGAAAGTGAAAGAGGAGAGTGAAAAAGTTGTCTTGCAGCATTTAGAAAATGAAGATTATGGCATCTGGTCCCATCGCGTCGTGGGAAATAGATGGAGAAATAGTGAAAACAGCATCAGACTTTATTTACTAGGGCTCCAAAATCACTGCAGATGGTAACTGCAGCCATAAAATTAAAAGATGCTTACTCCTTGTAAGAAGTGTTATGACCAACCTAGATAGCATATTGAAAAGCAGAGACATTACTTTGCCAACAAAGGTTCATCTAGTCAAGGCTATGGTTTTTCTTATGTTCATGTATGGATGTGAAAAGTGGACTATGAAGGCTGAGTGCTGAAGAATTGATGCTTTTGAACTGTGGTGTTGGAGAAGACTCTTGAGAGTCCCTTGGACGGCAGGGAGATCCAACCAGTCCATTCTGGAGATCAGCCCTGCGATTTCTTTGGAGATAATGATACTGAAGCTAAAACTACAGTATTTTGGCCACCTCATGCGAAGTGTTGACTCACTGGAAAAGACTCTGATTCTGGGAGGGATTGGACGCAGGAGAAGGGGACGACCAAGGATGAGATGGCTGGATGGCATCACTGACTTGACGGACATGAGTCTGAGTGAACTCCGGGAGTTGGTGATGGACAGTGAGGCCTGGTGTGCTGCGATTCCTCGGATCACAAAGAGTTGGACACAACTGAGTGACTGAACTGAACTGAAGTGAACTGACCCTCTGGAAAGAAACTTGGACTTTCTATGGGGATACTTTATATTCCCATGAGTCCCCAAAATTGAGGATATGTACAGTGTTTTGATCTGAGGCTTCCTTTGAAGGATTGCAGATAGGGATATTATCTACATACTAAAAGGCCCCATTTCTAATTTTAGTTCTTTAGTTAATTATTTAGGCAATCAGATGTGTGCTGCCCTGGAATCCGTGCAAAAAGGCAGTTCAGGTATATTGTTGGGTTTCATTACTGTTTGGATCAGTTAATTCAAAAGCAAAAGGAATTGAGAACCAAAGTCAACAGGTATACAACGACAACAACAAAAGACACTTTAAGGTGAAGAACTGTAAATTGGGCTGTGTCCTCAGGAATATGAGTAAATGTTGTATAAGAATTGTGAATGATTGGATGGATGGGAATTTACCAGGGTCCAGCTCTGGTTGGATCCAGAGTATCCAATGCATGGACAGCTAGGCAAGAGAGATATACAGATATACAGAGAGACCAGGAAATAATTTACAGTTAAGAGAACAGAGGAGAGAGAAGAGGCTGATATTCCTTGGTTTACGCAGAAAGCCAATAAAGCCTTAGACAAGAGACTTGCTCTGTTCATATAGGCCACAGGCACCCTCTTGAATAGCAGAAGGTGCCATGCCTTGAGCTCCCTATCTTGTGGGTCTTAGAAGCCCGGGCAGGAAAGTCAACTCTGAGGACCCTTATGCCCTAGGGAGTCAGCCAGAAAATATAGAGAAAGAAAGACATGGGGAGTGCAACTTCAGTGAGTGAGGCCCAAAACTTTATTTTCCAGGGGAGCTTATATACCTTGAGCTGTACAGAGAGAATAATGGAAGATGCATAGTCATGCAGCATCAGCAGTCCTGACCCTTATCCAGACCAGGCTTTTTTCTGCCTACCTTTCCATATGCAAATGTTTTACGTGATTTACATCATCTTCTGGCCAGGAGGCCTGCTAATATTTTATGACCCTTCTTTCTGATAAAGGTTAGTTAACAAGAATACTTATTTTCTCTAAAGATGATTCTCCTAAAGTCTAGCGCCACTCTCTGAAAGCACTAGATAAAGTTGCATTCCTATAGGGCAGAGGTGTGGTGGGCTATAACAAGAAAAAGTGTATTAAATCAAGGTTTAATGTTGTAAATATCAAGGCTACTTATCTATATTTCTATGTATGCAGGTCAGGAAGCAACAGTTACAACTGGACATGGAACAACAGACTGGTTTCAAATAGGAAAAGGAGTATGTGAAGGCTGTATATTGTCACCCTGCTTATTGAACTTCTATGCAGAGTACATCATGAGAAATGCTGGGCTGGAAGAAACACAAGCTGGAATTAAAATTGCCTGGAGAAATATCCATAACCTCTGATATGTAGATGATACCACCCTTATGGCAGAAAGTGAAGAGGAATTAAAATGCCTCTTGATGAAAGTAAAAGAGGAGAGTGAATAAGCTGACTTAAAGCTCAAAATTCAGAAAATGAAAATCATGGCATCCAGTCCCGTCACTTCATGAGAAATAGACAGGGAAACAGTGGAAACCGTGTCAGACTTTATTTTTGGGGGCTCCAGAATCACTGAAGATGGTGACTGCAGCCATGAAATTAGAAGATGCTTATCCCTTGGAGGAAAAGTTATGACCTACCTGGATAGCATATTGAAAAACAGAGACATTACTTTGCCAACTAAGGTCTGTCTAGTCAAGACTATGGTTTTTCTAGTAGTCATGTATGGACATGAGAGTTGGACTGTGAAGAAGGCTGAGTGTTGAAGAACTGATGTTTTTGAACTGCGGTGTTGGAGAAGACTCTTGAGAGTCCCTTGGACTGCAAGGAGATCCAATCAGTCCATTCTGAAGGAGATCAGCCCTGGGATTTCTTTGGAAAGAATGATGCTGAAGGTGAAACCAGTACTTTGGCTACCTCATGTGAAGAGTTGACTCATTGGAAAAGACTCTGATGCTGGGAGGGATTGGGGGCAGGAGAAGAAGGGGACGACAGAGGGTGAGACGGCTGGATGGCATCACCAACTCGATGGACATGAGTTTGAGTGAAATCCAGGAGATGACAATGGACCGGAAGGCCTAGCGTGCTGCGATTCTTGGGGTCACAAAGAGTTGGACATGACTGAGCAACTGAACTGAACTGAATTGAATTGATATCTGCTATATTAATTAATGCACTCCCAGGTACACAACAAAAGATATGAAAACTTGGTGGCAAGTATTGACTCAACAATGAAATCTTTAACCAGTTATATTCTAATAATTTTTAACTCCTCAAATGGCTCTACATTTCTAGAATGTTTTAAGCTTCCCATGCATCTCGTGGATGGGAGGATGTAAGCAATCACATGTATTGTTGTAAGCGTCCATAGAAACCTATCAGGCAATTTAGAAAGCTATCAGAGGGGTTTGAATTGAAACACTCTTATCATGCCCAGGAGAATTATTAACTAGAGTTCTAAGTTGATTTCATTCTGAGAAAAGCCCCCATTAATATCAGAAGAGTTTGGCGAAAAGCATAAGATAGTAAGATGGACAAATTCTGGTTTGGGGATAGATGCTCGAACAGATCCAGGGGATCTCTCGAGTCCTGATCCGCCTTGCCCATCAGGCCTCTCCTGCTTGACCTTGTCATGGGTGGGATCTCCAGAGCTGGCTCCCGGCAAGAATTACAACTTCATTTATGATTCAGAGAACTTGGATCAATCTGTATTCCCCATTTGGTTTGAGTACAGGTAGGATTGAAATTTTGAGATTGGGGTTGGAGACTTCAAACCTCTGATTTTATGGGTTATTGTTGCCTGGAAGCAAGTTATTAGCTTCTTTTAAGACGAAATCTATAGGAGTGACAAATTTTGTCTTCCTGGGATTCCCTAATCCCAGACATGTATACTTATAACTTTTTCAATTTCTGGGGAAATTGTTTGGATTGGACTGTCCACAGTCAGAAACATTCCTTGTCTCTGGTTTTCAGGGAGAGTAAGAGTTGTCCCTAAGACTGAGAGTAAAGTCTCTTCACAATAATGGGTTTGGGACATTCAGACATGACAAGAAACTTGTGAGCTACAACTGTCTTTACCCAGGTGCAAGTTAGAGGGATGGTAAAATATTCTGGTTTTCTTTTAACCTAGACAATAGAGCACATTTCATGGACAAGGGGCTGACCACTGAGATGTCAGAACAGACTAACTGGTTCTATATGTCCAGTCTTTCAGTCATCTCTGACTCTTCAGTCACACGGACTGTAGACCACTAAGCTCCTCTCTCCATGGTATTTTCTAGGCAAGAATACTGTAGTAGGGTGCCATTTCCTACTCCAGGGGATCTTTCTAACCCAGAGATTGAAATCTCGTCTCTTTCATCTCCTGCATTGGCAAGCAAACCTTTACAACTAGACTCACCTGCCACATCAGTTTTTCCTGTTGATGATGACTGTCTTTTTAGGAGCCTTGGGAGGCTCCAGGTCCCAACAAACAGCCACTGCCATGACTGATATGGGAGGATTTCCTCCCTCCTTTTTGAGTTGGGGGCATTTACTCTTCTAGTAACTCATCCCCTTGCAGAGTGGGCATGATTTTGGGGGTGTATGAACTAGAACTTGTTTTCTGAGCAATACTCACTCCAGTGTTTTACTGAAGCACAGTTAAAACACAGTCCACAGTTAAAACAGTCTCCATTTCCTGGCAGATGTCTTCTAGGAATACTTTGGAGGTGACCAGGAGATGGATCAGATCTTATCAGGACAGCTGCCAAAAGCCTGGCTTACCATCATTCCTTCTTTTAGTCATGCTATTCCCTCTTTTCCTCCCCCACCTGGTCTCTATTGTTAAATACATGAAGATTGTGTCAATAAAAATGGTGAGCTTTTGAAGCTTTCAATCAATGTCAGGGACTGATTCATTAATTAAGTGGATTGTAAATAGAATATGTCCCTTGAAAGCATTTGGGTCTATAGTCTTATAGTTTCTGAGGTCATGTACTAAATTAGACCTCAAACAAGGCTGGGTTTTTATCTTGGCCTTGGATGATCTCTTTAAACTTATCATAGTTAACAGGTTTAATTATGCATTTGTTTCAAACCTTCAATGAGGCCAATGATCATATAATCCCTACTAGTGATACCATGATGTCCTGGTTGATAGTCCCAGCTGGGATTCATTAGAGGCACTGCTTTCAGGCTCACAGGGTATCCATGTGGTTGGGCAACATGTAATCCATCAACATATGTTTGAGCCTGTGCCCAAATATGGACCTTTTTCTTACTGGTGCAGCACTGTGAAAGAACAACATTTATTTTCTTTCAGATAAGGTCAAAAGGGAGAGTCAGTGCCTTGAATTCTTCAGTGTACCAGCTAGGGTCCTCTGATAATATGCCTAAGAAGATGCAGTATTGGTTAAGGTCTGAAAGGAAAAAAGTTTGTAGACTCTGGTAATTCCAAGAGGCCCACCTGCTATATTCTGAAGGGGGGAATAAAGGCTCTGGCTGTATTTATAGTTTGGAAAGGTAAAGAGGCTTATACAGAGGGAGAGAGGCTAAAGATGATGAAAGAGTTTGGGGACTTGGGTCTTCTGCCTGGGGCTGCCACTAAAGACAGCTTTTATATACACTGATTGGGTAACAGACAGCAAGGTCCTTAAGACAGGACTTGAATATCTTTGGGTATCCTCTTAGGGCCATAAAATTTTGTGCATAAGAATCTTCTGCCCATTTCTCCTGAGTTTTGAAAAAGAAGTCTAACTGTGGGATGGTTATTATAGTTGAGGTTTTATTCTCTGGCCAGGCCTCATTGTCCTCAAGTTTAGATTGCTGCCAGGCTTCATTACAACAGGAGACAAGCTCTTTTCATTTTAAAGAATTTAGAGAAAACCTGTTCCTGTGAGTCAAAATGCACCCAAGGAGTCGGTCCTTGGGGACGGAAGAGGTGCTTCCCATCGTTACCTCAGGGAGAGGATGATCTTGTAACAAAGAGGAGCACTTGTATTAGGAGGTCCCACTGGGGCTCTCTAAGAGAAGACTTGTTCCAGGCAAATTCATCTAACTAGTCCTCTTGACTTTATCCACAAAGGATATTAGCAACTCCTCCATGTGGCAATCCTACTGGTCCAAGTATCCAGAGCCTGTGTCCTATCCTGATATCTGTGGTATCCAGAATAAATAGTATTTCTGAAAGCTTCTTTATACATTCTACACATTATTCCCTAAGTTCTGGGATCTATTTCCCTGGAATGTACATTTTCATGGTTCTCAGTTCAGTTCAGTCACTCAGTCATGTCCAGATTTTTGTGACCTCACGAATCGCAGCACGCCCGGTCTTCCTGTCCATCATCAACCCGCAGGGTTCACGCAAACTCATGTTCATCAAGTCGCTGATGCCATCCAGCCATCTCATCCTCTATCATCCCCTTCTCCTCTTGCCCCCAATCCCTCCCAGCATCAGAGTCTTTTCCAATGAGTCAGTTATTCACATGAGGTGGCCAAAGTACTGGACTTTCAGCTTTAGCATAATTCCTTCCAAAGAAATCCTAGGTCTGATCTCCTTTAGTTGAAAGCATTTGGGTCTATAGTCTTATAGTTTCTGAGGTCATGTACTAAATTAGACCTCAAACAAGGCTGGGTTTTTATCTTGGCCTTGGATGATCTCTTTAAACTTATCATAGTTAACAGGTTTAATTATGCATTTGTTTCAAACCTTCAATGAGGCCAATGATCATATAATCCCTACTAGTGATACCATGATGTCCTGGTTGATAGTCCCAGCTGGGATTCATTAGAGGCACTGCTTTCAGGCTCACAGGGTATCCATGTGGTTGGGCAACATGTAATCCATCAACATATGTTTGAGCCTGTGCCCAAATATGGACCTTTTTCTTACTGGTGCAGCACTGTGAAAGAACAACATTTATTTTCTTTCAGATAAGGTCAAAAGGGAGAGTCAGTGCCTTGAATTCTTCAGTGTACCAGCTAGGGTCCTCTGATAATATGCCTAAGAAGATGCAGTATTGGTTAAGGTCTGATAAGGAAAAAAGTTTGTAGACTCTGGTAATTCCAAGAGGCCCACCTGCTATATTCTGAAGGGGGGAATAAAGGCTCTGGCTGTATTTATAGTTTGGAAAGGTAAAGAGGCTTATACAGAGGGAGAGAGGCTAAAGATGATGAAAGAGTTTGGGGACTTGGGTCTTCTGCCTGGGGCTGCCACTAAAGACAGCTTTTATATACACTGATTGGGTAACAGACAGCAAGGTCCTTAAGACAGGACTTGAATATCTTTGGGTATCCTCTTAGGGCCATAAAATTTTGTGCATAAGAATCTTCTGCCCATTTCTCCTGAGTTTTGAAAAAGAAGTCTAACTGTGGGATGGTTATTATAGTTGAGGTTTTATTCTCTGGCCAGGCCTCATTGTCCTCAAGTTTAGATTGCTGCCAGGCTTCATTACAACAGGAGACAAGCTCTTTTCATTTTAAAGAATTTAGAGAAAACCTGTTCCTGTGAGTCAAAATGCACCCAAGGAGTCGGTCCTTGGGGACGGAAGAGGTGCTTCCCATCGTTACCTCAGGGAGAGGATGATCTTGTAACAAAGAGGAGCACTTGTATTAGGAGGTCCCACTGGGGCTCTCTAAGAGAAGACTTGTTCCAGGCAAATTCATCTAACTAGTCCTCTTGACTTTATCCACAAAGGATATTAGCAACTCCTCCATGTGGCAATCCTACTGGTCCAAGTATCCAGAGCCTGTGTCCTATCCTGATATCTGTGGTATCCAGAATAAATAGTATTTCTGAAAGCTTCTTTATACATTCTACACATTATTCCCTAAGTTCTGGGATCTATTTCCCTGGAATGTACATTTTCATGGTTCTCAGTTCAGTTCAGTCACTCAGTCATGTCCAGATTTTTGTGACCTCACGAATCGCAGCACGCCCGGTCTTCCTGTCCATCATCAACCCGCAGGGTTCACGCAAACTCATGTTCATCAAGTCGCTGATGCCATCCAGCCATCTCATCCTCTATCATCCCCTTCTCCTCTTGCCCCCAATCCCTCCCAGCATCAGAGTCTTTTCCAATGAGTCAGTTATTCACATGAGGTGGCCAAAGTACTGGACTTTCAGCTTTAGCATAATTCCTTCCAAAGAAATCCTAGGTCTGATCTCCTTTAGAATGGACTGATTGTATATCCTTGCAGTCCGAGGGACTCTCAAGAGTCTTCTCCAACACCACAGTTCAAAAGCGTCAATTCTTCAGCTCTCAGCTTTCTCACAGTCCAACTCTCACATCCATACATGACTACCAGAAAAACCATAGCCTTGACTAGATGGACCTTTGTTGGCAAAGTAATGTCTCTGCTTTTGAATATGCTATCTATGTTGGTCATAACTTTCCTTCCAAGGAATAAGCATCCTTAAATTTCATCACTGCAATCACCATCTGCAGTGATTTTTGAAGCCCTCCAAAATAAAGTCTGACATTGTTTCCACTGTTTCTCTATCTATTTCCCATGAACTGATGGGACCAAATGCCATGGTCTTTGTTTTCTAAATGTTGAGCTTTAAGTCAACTTCTTCACTCTCTTCTTTCACTTTCAAGAGGCTTTTTAGTTCCTCTTCACTTTCTGCCATAAGAGTGGTGTCATTTGCATATCTGAGGCTATTGATATTTCTTCCAGCTATCTTGATTCCAGCTTGTGCTTCTTCCAACCAGTGGTTTCTCATAGTGTACTCTGCATATAAGTTAAATAAGCAGGGTGATAATATACAGCCTTGACATACTCCCTTTCCTATTTGGAACCAGTCTGTTGTTCCATGTCTTGTTTTAACTATTGTTTCCTGACATGCATATAGATTTCTCAAGAGACAGGTCTGGTGGTCTGGTATTCCCATCTCTTTCAGAATTTTCCACAGTTTATTGTGATCCACACAGTTAAAAGCTTTGGCATAGCCATTATCTAAGACCTATTTAAATCTCAGCCTTTTTCTTAAAATGTGGTAAGTTTTGGAAAAAAGCACTGGCCATTAAGGGAGATGATTTTTGATAAAGAATGTAATTCTCCTTTCCCTTCCTTTTCATTGGCAACACTTCTGGGAGACTCAATGCCATCTTTCCTCCATTCCTTCCCACCTGTGTTCTACTTCTCACCAGCAGGCAGTGGAACTGGGTTTGGGGATAAATATGGCAGCTGAGGTGGAGGCACTGTGACTGTAGCTCAAGGGATCGAGGACCTCACAGTCCTGGAAGGACATTCCTAGGGAGGTAAGTACAGCAAACGTGGGTCATTGCTTGAGCATGCATCCTTGCAGCAAGGTCATATCTGCTGCCCTACCGTAACAGGGTGGTGGGTATGGAGTCAGAGTGGACGCTGAAGGGGGCTGGCCTAACACCAGGAGGCTGTGAAAGATGGTATTACCAAGAGTTCCAACCACATGGTGTGGGACCCTCCCGACTCCTAATACCCAGGGGAATGTGCACAGACTGCCCACCATGCAAGGGAACTCCCAAAGGGATTACAGCTGCAATAACAATAGCACAAACTCTTTATGTTTTTACACAATTTGACCCGTTAACAGTTAAATGGTGGTTCAGGCAAGCCCAGAGAGCAAAGATCTTATGCTTCAGGCCCTTGGTTGCCTATGAGGATGGCTGGAAACTTTCCCTGACATGCTTTGTACCTATGTAGCAGTAAGAAGTGGAATATTTAAGGACAAAGTTGGAAAATGCCTGGCAGATTCCCCCCTTATTTCCAGCAGAGTAAGGCACAAGATAAGAGTGGAAAGTAAGAGTAACTCTGGGATGCGGAGTTGAGACAGTGATAATTAGATACAGATGGACTGAGAATATGCCTATGAGGGTAGATGCAAGGATGGGGTAGCATTACACTTTTAACTGTGTGCCTGAAATTGTTGCATGGAAGTTGTCTAGAGGGCATGGACAAGCATCTTGATGGCCTTTTATTGTTCATTCTGTGCCTACATTTTTGTGGCAAAAGTTCTGAAGATGAGATAGAATATAAAAAAAGAGCAGGGTGGAGGAGAGAGAGAGAGAGATGAAGACGGCTTAAAGTAAGGTCATTACTTTCCAGAGTGTAATGGTGGAAAGTAAGGCAGTGCCTCTCAAGACCAAAGGAGGTGAAAGGTGAAGTCTGAAAAGGCAAAAGAGACCAAGAAAGCAAAAGAGAGAGAAACTATGGGCAAAAATAGAAGAAAGTGAGAAAGTAATGGCAGGAAGTAAGGCAGTGCCCCTCAAGTTCAAAGGAAGTTAGAGAAGCTGAGGTTTATCCAGTTTTCCTGACTGGCTTATCAACATGTTCCCAGTGAATTTAAGTTTCTTTATTTGTCCTGAAATAATATGAAAATAAAGAACAGAGATTAAAAAGTAAAGTGAGAATTCATTTAAGCAAGAATACACCCTCAGAGGGAGAGTAGGTGGACAGGTGAGGAGTTGCTGCCTGGATTTCTTTGGCAAGTCAGTTATGAGGAGCATACAAATGAAGTGGCAGAGTGTTCCTTGGTGAAGGAGGAGTTTAGGGGTCATATTTCAGCTCCATTTCCCTAAAGGAAGGGATATTTTTGTCCTTATTTAGTTTAGATCAGAAGTGCCATGGCATCAGTTCATGATGGATACTTACTTTTAAGGCTAATTTTATTATAATAAGATCATAATGAACAACAAGTTACATTGAATACAGTAGAGGCTCACATTCTCACCCACCACCACTTTCTTGTCCACTGCCAGGAATCTTATCACCCAAAAGACTTTTTTGTTGTTGTTATTAATCTGGAAGTTCCTATTTTCTTTTGTTGGTCCCAAATTAAAGCTTGCTATAACACAGAGAGCTATCTGAGAGGCTGCCTCTCAGATTTGAAATCTTCAGAAATTTCACTGAATGAAACATAATTCACAACTTTTAGTTGTTCATTTATTTTTTCACTTGACAAGAGCATATAAAATATATGATCAAAGGAAAACGTTTCTTCTTTAAAATGAGTTTATAGGATCCTCTATGATCCACCTCCCAGAATACTGGAAATAAAAGCAAAAATAAACAAATGGGATCTAATTAAAATTAAAAGCTTCTGCACAACAAAGGAAACTATAAGTAAGGGAAAAAGACAGCCTTCTGAGTAGGAGAGAAAAATAGCAAATGAAGCAACTGACAAACAACTAATCTCAAAAATATACAAAAAACTTATGCAGCTCAACTCCAGAAAAATAAACGATCCAATCAAAAAATGGGTCAAAGAACTAAATAGGCATTTCTCCAAAGAAGACATACGGATGGCTAACAAACACATGAAAAGATGCTCAACATCACTCATTATCAGATAAATGCAAATCAAGACCACAATGAGGTACCATTTCACACCAGTCAGAATGGCTGTGATCCAAAAGTCTACAAGCAATAAATGCTGGAGACGATATGGAGAAAAGGGAACTCTCTTACACTGTTGGTGGGAATGCAAACTAGTACAGCCATTATGGAAAACAGTGTGGAGATTCCTTAAAAGATTGCAAATAGAACTGCCTCTTGACCCAGCAATCCCACTGCTGGGCATGCACACCGAGGAAACCAGAATTGAAAGAGACACATGTACCCCAATGTTCATAGCAGCATCGTTTATAATAGCCAGGACATGGAAACAACCTAGATGTCCATCAGCAGATGAATGGATAAGAAAGCGGTGGTACATATACACAATGGAGTATTATTCAGCTCTTAAAAAGAATACATTTGACTCAGTTCTAATGAGATGGATGAAACTGGAGCCTCATGGTAATTTTAAGTTGTTAATAATATGTGATAACGTAAAGACACTTTTATAGAGATCAATGGAACAAAATATAAAGTCCAGAGATAAATACATACACTTATGGTTACCTTATCTTTGACAAAGGACTTAAAAATATACAATGGAGAAAAGACAATCTTTTTAAGAAGTGGTATTAAGAAAACTGGTCAACCACATGTAAAACAATGAGACTAGAATACTTTCTAACAACACGCACAAAAATAAACTCAAAATGGATAAAAGATCTAAATGTAAGACCAGAAACTATAAAAGTCTCAGAGGAAAATGCAGGTAGAACACTGTCTGACATAAATCACAGCAAAACCTGCTATGACTCATCCCCCAGAGTAGTGGAAATAAAAGTAAAAACAAACAAATGGGACCTAATTAAACTTAAAAACTTTTGGACAATGAAGGAAACTATAAGTAACATGAAAAAACAGCCTTCAGAATGGGAGAAAATAATAGCAAATGAAGCAACTATCAAATAATTAAACTCAAAAACATATAGGCAGCTCATGAAGCTCAATACCAGAAAAATGAACAGTCAAAATGAACAATCAAAAAGTGAGCCAAATAACTAAATATTTCTCCAAAGAAAACATACAGATGGCTAACAAACACATGAAAAGATGCTCAGCATCACTCATTGATAGCTTATGGTGAATTATGTCTAATTTGTGATCTCCAAAAAAGATTTAGCTTCAGGACCTGGGTCCAGACTTGATCACTCAAGAGCTTCTGTGTAGCAAAGTTTTATTAAAGCTAAAAAGGGACAGAGAAAGCTTCTGACATACATACACTTCAGATGGGGGCAGAGAGTGCCACCCCTTGCCAGTTTTAGCAATTTGTTTTGTGTCTATTAATCAGATAAGAGAGACATCTCAAGGCTGAAGGAGTTTGAACAGGCCCCTCTCCCACGATACACATTTTTGAGATAGGACACCACGAGGTGTGTCATTCTGTAACCATAAAACAATTAATATGAATACTGATTTGTTGAGCCATTATCAGCCAACGGTTTGACAAAAGGAAAAATATTAGTCTTAGGTGGAACCATTTTTAGTTTAGTTCAGTTCAGTTCAATCGCTCAGTTGTGTCCTATTTTTTGTGACCCCATGGACCGCAGTACACCAGGCTTCCCTTTCCCTCACCAACTCCCAGAGCTTACTCAAACTCATTTCCTCTAGGATGGACTGGGTAGATCTCCTTGCTATCTCAGGGATTCTCAAACATCTTCTCCAACATCACAGTTCAAAAGCATCAATTCTTTGGTGCTCAGCTTTCTTTATATATCAACTTTCACATCCATACATTACTACCAGAAAAACCAAAACTTTGACTAGATGGACCTTTGTTGGCAAAGTGATGTCTCTGCTTTTCAATATACTGTCTAGATTGGTCAAAACTTTTCTTCCAAAGAGCAAGCATCTTTTAATTTCATGGCTGCAATCACCAACTGCAAGGATATTGGAGCCCCTCCCCCCCCAAAAAAAATAAAGTATCTCACAGTTTCCATTGTTTCCCCATGTATTTGCAATGAAGTGATGGGACAAGATGCCATCATCTTAGTTTTCTGAATGTTGAGTTTTAAGCCAGCTTTTTCACTCTTCTCTTTCACTTTCATTAAGAGGCTCTTTAATACTTTTTTGCTTTTGCCACAAGGGTGATGTCATCTGCACATCTGTGGTTAGTGAATTTCTCCTGGCAATCTTGATTCCAGCTTGTACTTCATCCAGCCTAGCATCTCTCATGATGCATTCTGCATATAAGTTCAATAAGCAAGGTGACAATATACAACCTTGACATACTCTTTTCATGTCTTGGAACAAGTCTGTTGGTCCATGTCCAATTCTAACTGTTGCTTCTTGACCTGCATAGAGATTTCTCAGGAGAAAGGTAAGTGGTCTGGTATTCCCATCTCTTTAAGAATTTTCCATAGTTTGTTGTGATCCACAGAGTCAAAGGCTTTGGCATAGTCAATAAATCAGAAAGAACCATTTTGAAGAAAGGCAAATTCCAAAGTAAATATGTAGTTTAATTAACATAGCTTAAGAAAAACATTCCCATAAGAAAAATGCTTTGATTAACTCAGAGTTTGAGAAAAGTTAAGTTCAGGTGGAAACAGGTGTCATCATAACACAGAGTTTGAAGAAACACTTGCAGCCTATTTCTACTGTCTGGAGACCCCTGGCTTTCCTGCCTGTTACACTCTCATCATTATTAGAGAAACAAAAATCAAAACTGTAAAAAGCCTACAAACAATAAGTGCTGGAGAGGCTGTAGAGAAAAGAGAACCCTCTTACACTGCTGGTGGGAATGCAAACTGGTATAGCCACTATGGAGAACAGCATGGAGATTTTTTTAAAAATTGGAAGTAGAATTGCCATATGACCTAGCAATCCTACTGCTGGGCATACACACTGAGGAACCCAGAATTGAAAGAGATACAAGTACATCAATGTTCATTGCAGCACTATTTACAATAGCTAGGACATGGAAGCAACCTAGATGTCCACCCACAGACAAATGGATAAGGAAGTTGTGATATATATACACAATGTGATATTACTTACCTGTAAGAAAGAACACATTTGAGTCAGTTGTAATGACGTGGATGAAACTGTATCCTTCTAAACACAGTGAAGTAAGTCATAAAGAGAAACGCTAATACAGTATATAAATGCATATGTGTAAAATTTAGAAAGACAATAATGACGATTCTATATGCAAGGCAGCAAAAGAGACACAGATGTAAAGAAAATAATTTTGGACTATGTGGGAGAAGGGACTATGTGGGACTAGGAGAGATGATTTGAGAGAATAACTTTGAAACATGTATATTGCCGTATGTGTAATAGATGACTAGTACAAGTTCAATGGATGGAGCAGGACACTCAGAGTTGGTGCTCTGGAACAATGCAGAAGGATAAGGTGGGGAGGGAGTTGGGAGGGTGGCTCAGGGTGGGGAGGCACATGTACACCCATGGGTCATTCATGTTTATGTATGGCAAAAGCCACCACCATATTGTAAATAAATTATCCTCCAATTAAAATAAATTAATTAATTTAGAAAATATAAAGATGTTTTCTGATATTCAGCAACTTGGAAAATATATGTTCAAATCACCTTTACATAACTATGGTGTCTTAGTCCATTAGGGCTGCAGTAACAAAATACCACAGATTGGGTGGCTTATATAAAACAGAAATTGATATCTCACAGTTCTACATGCTAGGAAGTCCAAGATCAAGGATCCAGCATGGCTATGTTCTGGTGGGAATCCACTCTCTGGTTCATAGCTAACACTTTCTCTGCTGTGTCTTCTCATGGTGAAAGTGGCTAGAGAGACCTCTGGAGTCTGTTTTATAAGACATTAATTGCACTCATGAAGGATTCATTTCATGACATTAAAATGACTGTACCATCCCTTAATACCATCATCTTTGGTGGTTAGTATTTTAACATGTTAATGTTTTTCTGAGTGAAGGGACTCATTCAAATCATGGCATATGGTTAGCTAGTAGTCTTAGAAAACAGGTTAAACAATTGAAATAACAAATTATCCATATTGGGCCAAACTGGGAGAAATCTCTCCTAAACCGAAAGTTATTGACCCATTAATGTAGGTTGCAAGGAGATCAAATAAATTAATCCTAAAGGAAATCAATCCTGAATATTCATTGGAAGGACTGATGCAAAAGCTGAAGCTTCAATACTTTGGGCACCTGATGCATAGACTTGATTTATTTAAAAAGACCCTGATTCTGGGAAAGATTGAAAGCAGAAGAAGGGAATGACAGAGGGAAAGATGGTTGGATGGCATCACTGACTCAACAGACTTGAGTTTGAGCAAGTTCCAGGAGATAGTGAAGAATAGAGAAGTCTGGCATGTTGCGGTCCATGGTGTCACAAAGAATTAAACACAAATGAGAGATTGAACAATAAATGTAGATTGCAAGGACTGAACATTTTCTGTAAAAGCTTTTTTAAAACTAAAAATAGCTGCCCGGAAATATTCTAAGCATTATTTTGAGTTATAGGTTGTAGATTCTTTATATCAGTTGAAAATAGGAAATAACTACTTTGTGACAGAAAATGTTCTAAAGTTGGTGATCAAATGATAAACAAGGCAAATATATTTAGTTTCTAACGAAGTTTGTATTTCAATTATGTTTTGAACTATCACAGAAGCAAACAAATTTTTAAGCAGTTTTAGGAAAAAAAATCGAATCATGTAATATGATAGTGTGATATATTCAATATCAAGTGAAAAGGGCTGATCCAGGATAAATATTGAAAATGAGAAAACACAAAGGTAGGTGCATTTTTCAGAGTAGACCAGAGTATATTTCTCTAACAAACACCTCTAATATATCAGTATTCAACATTTAAAAGCTTATTTCTCACTCATGCTTTTGGTACAACCTAAGGCATCATGTGATGACCATATAGTTATGCGGGAACGTCAATGCTGGATGCTAAAACTTTTATAGATCCACAGTTTGGGACATCTGCTTTTCAATAAGAAAAGGACTGAAGAGTCATATATGGGCTTTTCACTGTTTGGATATGGAAGTGACTCATTATTTTCTACACATTTTATTGAATAGAACTTGATACATGTCCTTAAATGAAAGAGCATGAGAAATGTAATAGAGCAAAAGAAAAAACCTTGATAAACTGTATTTCAATTGACCGACCAGGAGCACGAGATGCCATAGGAACATTAAAAAAAACTAAGATCATGGAATCTCATACCATCATTTCATGGCAAATAGATGGGGAAACGATGGAAACAGTGTGAGGCTTTATTTTCTTGGGCTTCCAAATCACTGCAGATGGTGATGGGAGCCATGAAATTAAAAGGTTCTTGCTTCTTGGAAGAAGAGATATTACCAACTTAAACATCATATTAAAAAGCAGAGACATTGCTTTGCCAACAAAGGTCCATATAGTCAAAGCTATGATTTTTCCAGTAGTCATGTATGGATGTGAGAGTTGCACCATGAAGAAAGCTGAGCACCAAAGAATTGATGCTTTTGAACTGTGGTGTTGGAGAACACTTTTGAGAAGCCCTTGGACTGAAAGGAGATCAAACCAGTCAATTGATCCCAAGGGAAATCAATCTTGAATATTCATTTGAAGTACTGATGCTGAAACTTGAATACTTTGGCTACCTGATGTAAAGAACTAACTCATTGGAAAAGGTCCAGATGCTGGGAAAGATTGAAAGCAGAAGGAGACGACAGGATGAGATGGATAGATGGCATAACTGACTCCATGGACATGAGTTTGAGCAAGCTCTGGGAGTTGGTGATGGACAGAAAAGCCTGGCATGCTGCAGTCCATGGTGTTGCAAAGAGTCACACACAGCTGAGGGACTGAACTGAGTGACTGACTGATAGTTAAAAGTACCACATTTTGCCTTAGTGATTGCTAACACAGTGGTGATAAATTCTTTTTCCTTAGAGTAGCACAGTCACTGCTTAAATATATTTGGAGATTTTGTAAGACTAATTTCCACATTTTTTATAAAATTTAATTTAAAGCATCAGTAATTTATTTAGTATCTAGTAGATTGCTGAATTCTTATGATATTTTCTCTTGATACATGTTTTAAAAGACAATATTCATTTTCAGGAACCATGGTTTTCTATAATTTTCTAACTTTTATGCTTTTTATAAACTTTGGATGTCATAATATAAAACAATCCAACGATTTAATTTTGCACTTTTAAAGTAGTGCCCATTATAATTTTATTTCTTGCAAGAAAATGTCAATTTGACACTTTTGCACAAAAAAGTTCATGGAAAAAATTTATATATGCCATTTGAAATTTTTATTGTATATTTATTTAATTGTGCTTCTTACTGATTTATTATTTACTCCTGAATTTTGTTTGATATGTCTTTAATTCTTTTATATTTAAGGATAAGACAAAAAAAATAGAATATATGTCACAGGGCTACAGTTCCTCATTACTACGCTGATGTATTTCATGTCCAGGTTCATGCAGCCACACAAGGGCAGTGGCTCAGCTCTGGTTAATCTATTTCGGCATTGGAATCTGCTATGTCTAAGTGTCTTCAGCTCTTTCTCCCCTGCCTGGGCTCATTGCACAGTAATTCACTCTGAATTGCTAACAGTGGCCAGATGGCCAGGGAGCTAAACATGAATTCCCAGACCAGGAGTTGCAGTTTATGTATTAGGGAAAGTATTATATAAGATATAGAATAAAGGTACATTTGCAGTTAATTCTGTTAATGCTGACTTGAGGAATATTTTTTAAATTAATTTATTTTTTAATTCAAATATAATTGCTTTACAGAATTTTGTTGTTGTCTGTCAAACCTCAACATGAATCAGCCATAGGCATACATATATACCCTCCCTTTTGAAACTCCCTCACCATCCCAACCCTCTATGTTGGTGCAGAACCCATGTTTGAAGTTCCTGAGCCATATAGCAAATTCCCATTGGCTACCTATATTACATATGATAATGTAAGCTTCAAATGTTACTCTCTTCATACATCTCACCCTCTCTTTCTTTCTCCAAATGTCTGTAAGTCTATTATCTATTTCTGTTTCTCCATTGCTGCCCTGCAAACAATTCTTCACTATCATTTTTCTAGATTCCATATATATGTATTAGTATATAATATTTACATTTCTCTTCTGACTTACTTCATTCTATATAATAAGTTATGGATTCATCCATCTCATTAGAACTGACTCAAATGCATTCTTTTTTTATGGCTGAGTGATATTTCATTGTGCATATGTACCTCAAGTTTTTTTATCCATTCATCTGTCGATGTACATCTAGATTGACTCCATGTTCTAGCTATTGTAAATAGTAGTGCAATTAACAAAGGGATACATGAATCTTTTTCAATGTTGGTTTCCCCAGGGTATATGCCTAGGAGTAGGATTTCTGAGTCATATGATGGCTTTATTCCTAGTTTTTTAGAGGACTTTCCCTACTGTCTTCCATAGTGGCTGTATTGATTTACATTCTCTCCAATAGTGAAAGAATATCTCTTTTCTACACACCCTCTCCAGCATTTATTCTTTGTAGACTTCTTGGTGATGGTCATTCTGACCAGTGCAATGTGGTGTGTTATTGTATTGTTGATTTGTATTCCTCTAATAATGAGTGATGCTGAGCATCTTTTCATTTGTTTGCTATCTATCTGTATGTCTTCCTTGGAGAAATGTCTGTTTATGTCTTTTCCCCACCTTTCTTTGGGTTGTTTTTCTGATATTGAGTTGTATGAAATGTTTGTATACTTTGGAAGCTAATCTTTTGGCAGTTCTTTCATTTTCTGTTGTTTTCTCCCATTCCGAGGGGTGTCTTTTCACCTTACTTATTGTTTTCTTTGCTGTGGAAAAACTTTTAGGTTTAATCAGCCCCACTTGTTCCTTTCTTTTACATGTAGCTGTCCAGTTTTCCCAGCACTATTTATTGAAGAGGCTGTTTTTGTCCCATTGTATATTCTTGCCTTCTTTAACAAAAATAACATACCCATAGGTGCTTGAGTTTATCCCTGTGCTTTCTATCTGTTTCCATTAGTCTATGTTTTTGTTTTTTTTTTGTGCCAGTACTATATTGTCTTGATGATTGTAGCTTTGAAGTGTAATCTGAAATCAGGAAGGTTGATTCCTCCAGCTCCATTCTTCTTTCTCAAGACTGCTTTGGTTATTTTGGGTATTTTGTATTTCTCTATGAGTTGTAAATTTTTTGTTCTATTTCTGTGAAAAAATACCTATAGTATTTTGATAGGGATCACATTGAATCTGTATATTGCACTTGGTAGTATTGTCATTTTTACAATACTGATTCTTCCTACCCAGGAACATGGAATATCTCTCCATCTGTTTATGTCATTGATTTCTTTCGTTAGTGTCTTATAATTTTCTCTGTACAGTGCTTTGTCTCCTTAGGTAAGTTTATTCCTAGATATTTTATACTTTTTGTTGCAATGGGGAATGAGATTGACATGCCTCAACCTGCCCAGGGACCCAATTCTTGGGAGGCCAACATGCCTCAATCTGCCTGGGGATTCGATCTCCAGCAGGTTGTCATGCCACAGACTGCCTAGGAATCTACATTCTGACATGGAGATGCCTGGCTCTCAGGTTGCAAAAGTACTGGGTAGGATAAGCTTCAGAAAGACACCCCTAAGGAAGTTCACCCATGGAAATAGAAAGAAGCTTATAAGTTGTGGGAAAGAGGCCCTCCGAAAGTTTACCAATCTGAACTTAGACTTTTACGAGGGACAGGTGATTTTAAAGGACAAATTCCTCTCCTAATGTGCATCAAACATAAGGGTAAAGCTACAACTGCTACAGCAGCAGGACTCTGCTTCCTCTTTAAATGAAATGGTCCAGAGAGCTACCAATACCTTCTATAACAGAGAACAGGAGAGGGAGGCAAAGGCCCAGGAAAGGGAGAAAAGGAAAGAGACAAGGCATGCCCAGATGTTGGCTGCTCTCCAGGGAAGCCTTATGGCAAATTCTGAGTCCTTGAAGGACAAGGCATGAGTCAAATAACTAATTTGTAGGCAGGCGGGACATTGGGCCAAAGAAGGCACAAACCATGACAAGTCTCCTAAAATGGCTTCCTACAAAAATGCCATCAATTGGAACACTGGGCAGCACTCTGCCCTCTGGACCCAAGAGCCTCAAGGTCAAGTTCCACACCTTCCCTCATGATGGTTCAACAGGGCTGAAGTGGTCCATTCCAGGTCCATTCCAGTCAGCCCACCTGTCACAGATAACCATCATGGGGCTCAAGCCAAGGGTGCAACTGGATGTGGCAGGTAGATCCAAAAATTTCTTGTTTCACACAGAGTTACCTACTCTGTCAAGACCTCCTGCTCCAGAGCCTTCTCCCCACCAAACTTGTACCATTTGGGGTAATACAGGAAAAACAACTTAAAAAAGAATCACCCAAGCACTTCTTTGTTGCTGGGAGGACAAATACTTCCCAACCAGTTTTGGTGGTTCCTGACTGTCTGCCTTATTAGGAAGAGATCTTTTTTCGTTTTTGAACCTTGCAGTCCTGATAGAAGATACTTTAAAACTCTCTCTTGGGGGTAAACTAACTCTTTTTACCAGCTATCAAGTGAAACAACTCCTAAATGGGAGAGGCCATTTATGGATGGCTGATCAAAGGATCCTCAGATATCAAGTAGTGCTGATGGAAAGTCCAGGCCTGATTATATCCCCTTTGACATTCTTAACACAGCTACCCTCCTCCTTACCCCCGAGGGGTTTCTCTCCCTTTGCACTCTTGCCTCAAAACATTGGACTGCTGGACAAAAAGCCTGAGAGGGATTGTCAGAAGATCCTCTGAAAAATCCTGAGGAAATCTGGTACGCTCTTTTGCCTTGAATGGAAAAAGAAGAGTCATATACACAGTAGTCTCCAATTTTGAGAACTCGGCAAAGGCTAGACCTTTGCCACCAGGTACTTCAGCCCAATTGACTGAGCTCTGAGCCCTGACTTGAGCTTTAGAGCTGGGAAAAGGAAAATGAGTAGCCATTTACACTCATTCCAAGTATGCCCTTCTGGTGCTACATGCATATGCTGCTGTTTGGAAAGAGAAAGGCCACTTGACCACCCAAAAGTTCTCCAATAAAATATGGTGGTAAAATCATTAGGCTCTTGGAGGCAGTCCATCTGTCCACTGAGGTTTCAGTTTCTCACTATAAAGGACACCAAAAAGGAGCACAGAAGTGACACGAGGAAATAAAGCAGCTGATAAGGCAACTAAGAGTGCAGCATTACAGAACAGTGACTTAATAGGGGTTTCCACCTTAGTTTCACAGAAACTCCTTCATATACTGAATGTGAGACTCTTAAAGCTAAAATGAGGGCTTTTAAGAAGATCATATAGGATGGTTCTGAAAGGAGGAACTCTTTTTTCTGCCGGGGAACCTCCAATGGAAGTTGGTTTCCTCCTAACATGCCAACATTTATTATGGGAAAAGGGACTCCAAAGATTACTCGAAAGGTCCTTCAGAGGCACAGGCCCCTACATGACTATAAGGAAGTGCTCACCTCCTGTCCCACTTGCCAATTAAACAACCCCCAAATCATCTCGAAGATCCCAGTTGGCCAAGCTTGTCCAACAGCATGGGACCTACTCAGGAGAAGACTGACAGATGGACTTCACTCAGGTGCCAATTTCTCAAGGATGTAAATCCCTATTAGTCATGATGATACATTCACAGGATGGATTGAAGTCTTTCCCACCCGGACAGAGAAGGCTGAGGAGGTGGTTTAAAAAAAAAAAAAAAACTACTCCATGAAATCACTCTGAGATTTGGTCTTCCCAGGTCATTGCAAAGTGACAGTAGGACATCATTGTGACAATAGGTGATCTTTAAGGTCACCCAAGGGGTTTCTAAAGCATTGAGAATTACTTATTATCTCCATTGTGGCTGGGGACCTCAGTCTTCAGGAAAAGTAGAAAGTGTCAACCAATTCTTAAATCAGTGATAAAAAAGATAATCCAAGAGACCTCTCTGGGATGGAAAGAAGCTTTACCAATAGTTCTCCTCCATACTCATATTGCTGCTATGAAACAGGTTGGTCTTAGTCCTTATGAGATGCTATATGGAACACCTTTTGTTATGTCAGTGACCTCTTCCTAGATCCAGAGGCTCAGACTTTCTGGCCTTATACCATGGCCACTGGGAAATTCCAACAAGATATATGCTTGAGGGGTGTCAACCAGGATCCAAAATATTCTACAGAGTCACCACTATATGCTCCAGGGGTTCAAGTCTTAATTAAATTCTGGAAAGGTGGGCCCCCAAAGGTTCAACTCCAGCCCACATGAAAAGGCCTCTACTCTGTAATACTTTTTATCCCCATAGCAGTCAAGGTGCCAGGACATGACTCCTGGATTCACTCCTCAAAAGTCAAGCCATGGAAGAAAACAGAAAAGGAGACTTCAATACACATGTGAGCCCCTGGGAGACCTCAGATATCTATTCAGGGCTACAAATGAGCACCATTTTAAGCAACACCCCCAAAATTATAGTTCTGGGGATAAGATTTCTCAGGAGAGCTCTAAAAAGCCAACACAGTTTGACAGGGGTTGTACTCCAAAATAGACAAGAGATACATCTCCTGATCCCTTAACAGAGAGGGACTTGAGCCATCTTGAATGAGATGTTTCTGGGTAAATAACCCCAACCAAGTTAAAGAAAGTCTCACAGTACTCAGGAAAAACATTCAGGTCCTACAGGATCTGAAAAAATGAGGTGGAACATTCTGGGGGTGGCTACAATCTCTCTTTGGGGATCCTTCTCCTGGCAAGGGGAATTTAGAATTGTTTAATGCTACTAATCCCTGTTATCACCATATTGATGCTGCATGTGATAGCTCCATGTATTATTAATTGTCTAACTCATTTTGTTTCTTCCCAGGTCAACAAGGTACAACATGCAGTGTCAGTTCAACAAGGATATATAAAAGTACACCTAACAAGAAAAAAAAAGAGAGAGAGAGAGAAGATGTCACTCACCCTTAGATGGACACTGGTATAAGGACTCTGAGGCTTGAGATTAGCAAGAGGGGGAGGCTCAATGCCGCTTGCCATCCCAACTCAGCAGGAAGTAGCTAGAGAGCCCTCGACACCCTCTATTCCCAAAGAATCTCTTGATGGGGAAATGTTAGGTAGTTAGAATAAGAAGGCAAAGTTCAAAACGGTGATGGCTAAAATACAACAAAAGGAAAAAGTAGAACAAAGGAAGGTCCAAGGAACAGAGTGAGAAACTCAGCTGAAACAAACAGCCCTCCAGGCTAGCCCAGTTTACACAGGGCAGACTCCGGGGGAGGAGAAAATAACACATAAAAAGAGGAGCCAAAATTCAACCCATCTCTTCTTTTGTGTGGAGCTGCCCTCCCTTCACTCCTTGAGGGTGTATTTTTGTTGTTGTTGTTCTTTGCTTGCCAAATAAAACAACTATAACCGAGCTGTGACACTAGTCTGTCTCTTCAAATTTTTGCTGTAGAGAGACAGGTCTGAGGAAATGACACACTCCCCTAACAGTTCTGTATATTCTTTTCCACTGGTCAAGTACTCCTGTCTGCTTTCAGCTGGTATTCTGCATGCACTTCTGTGTCTGAAGGTGTATTCCTGATATATCCGTGGAGAGATATGTGCTCCACATTCACCCACTCTTCTGCCATCTTGTTCTCCCTCTAACTTGAGTAATATCTTTAAGAAGTAAAAGGTTTTGGCATAGATATTTTATATGTTTTACAATCTTAGTTTCTCTTATGCATTTTACATTTTATACTTATTAAGCTCATTCTGTTTACTCTGTTAGAAAAAATTGTAAAAAATTATACTCCTACAAAGATACAAAAAAAAGAAAAAAAAGGACTAGAAGAGTACTGCATTTTGAAGATTTTTGAGTTTTTTACACTGT
>SJYC01055291.1:0-13507 GCA_006408675.1 Madoqua kirkii | reverse complement strand
CTGAACTGAACTGAGTGTAGTATTCCAGTGTGTGTGTGTGTATCTTTATCCATTCATCTTTCACTGGACATCAAGAATGCCTCTGTGTCTTGGCTATTGTAAACAGTACTGCTAAGAACTGGATATTTCCCAGTTAAAGGCGCAGATTTGATCCCTGGGTCAGGAAGATCCTCTGGAGAAGGAAATGGCAACCAGAGCTTGGAGGGTCTCAGTCCATGGGATCGCAAGATTCAGATTCGATTTAGTGACTGAACAGCAACAAATAGTTGTTTTCACAAGTTCAGTAAGAATCAGTTCTTCTCATCACAGGACACAATTGGATATATTGGCTACATTACCAAGTCTATAATTGGATTATCATATTTGAGAAAGACATACATAGACCAGAAATATGATCAGAATGCTTTAAGAAACTACAGTTGATTTTATGTAGCCAATAAAATCTCAAGGAGAAACAGACTGCTGTCTTGCTTACAGGGTTTTCAGCACCCATATTAAGTGAGTAAGGAAGGTCAATTCCTGACAGGTTACAGGAACTTCAGATTATTGGGGGACCTTGAAAGACAAGAATTCACCCCAATATATATGAATTAAAGGCAAATCTAATGGTAAGTTCTCAACTTGACTTCCTGGCCTCAAGAGATGTTTAAAAGTCCAATCTTAAATTCCATGTGAAATTTTCCAACAAAGCAGTTTAGGAGAGCCTAGATGGTCAGTTCCTATTCTTGCTGTATTTAAGTAGATTAAACAGGCCAAGTTATTGAAACTAAACTTACTTTGCAAACAGATTTGTCTTAAGTTGGTAAAAATGAGGGTGATTTTAGAAAAATTATGTTTTAGTTAATACACTGTGGATATTAGATTCTAATACTATCCATTTTCTTTGAGGTTTGTTTTATACCAATAAACTGGACTAGATCCTCATGTCTAGCTATAACTGGACTAGTCTCCTCATATCTAGCTACAACTCTCTGAACTAATGTCTGATTTTTCCCATTCTTTTGATTTGGGGTTACTGAGAACTGCCCTTGTTCCTGAAGCCCTGCACACTAAAACTAGAAAACTTGATATAAACTCCAGAGAAAACACCACAGTTGCTCATGTTTAGAAAATCTTTTTTTGCCTCTTCCTGTGTGGGCCACTCAAAGTTTACCAGTTATCTGATGACATCACCAAAGACATTCAAATGAAATTTGAAAATCTGTCAAGTTGTCATTGCCTGCCCTATTCCATCTGAGTATGCTTTGAGCCAGACATCTAGAAATCTCTATTGGCTGCCTTCAGATCCCAGGAATTGGGATTACGTGTCTGCTCCAATCATTAATCATTGTTTTTATTTTGTCCCCATAGAAATGCCTCATTAAAAACATGATTGCTTCCACCATAGCCCTAATTTAGGGAGCCCACCTGCATCACATCCTCCTGAAATTATTTAAAGGTAGGACTGTAGGGGAGCAAAATTTGCCACCCTAAAATGCGAAATGAAAGCCTCTCAATCGTGTCTGACTCTTTGCCATGGAATTCTCTCAGCCAGAGTACTGGAGTGGGTAGCTTTTCCCTTCTCCAGGGGATCTTCCCAACCCAGGGATTGAACACAGGTCTTCCGCATTGCAGGCAGATTCTTTACCAGCTGAGCCACAAGGGAAGTCCTCTCTTTGGCATAAGCATTATTTTGGGCTAATTACTTTTAACGAACAGCTGACTCTGGAAGCCGTGATTTTTTTTTTTCCCCCACCTCCAGCTTAACTGCTTAAAGAATTTAGATGAAGTTCTGGTCCTGGAAGAGCACTGTCACTGGAGATGTGGACACAGAGTATGGGCTAAGTGTGGTAAGGGGAGCTCTGCAGGGCCTGGAGACCAGTGTCTTCTTTGTGTCCCATTGTCTTTGCATGGTCCAGCAAACATTGGTTTACCAAACATTTTCCTATCTTCCTGTAAACTGTTTCCCTCCCCTTTAGAGTGCTAAGTCCGTAACCCTTTCTCCTTCCCTCAGATGGTGTATAAGCCTCACTTGCCTAACTCGGTTTCAGGCCTCCTATTCTTGTGGGGGCCCCATATATAGGTCATGCTCATGCTCACAGTCGTGTCTGACTCTTTGTGACCTCGTGGACTGTAGCACACCAGGCTCCTCTGTCCAAGGAATTTTCCAGGCAGAACACTGAGTGGGTTGCCATTTCCTCCTCCAGGGGATCTTCCCGTTCAGGGATGAAACCTGCATCTCCTGTGTCTTTTGCATTGTTAGGCAGATTGTTTACCACTGTGCCACCTAGGAAATCCCACCATACAGAGGTAATTCAGTTCATTTTTTCCCCTGTTGATATGTCTTGTACCAATTTAACCATTAGGCCCTCCCCCCACCACACACACACACACAAACTCAAGAAGGATGGGGGCAGATTTCTCCCTTACCAGCATATTATGAACATTTCCTTACATACAGTTTCTAGTTTTTAAAAAATGTTGAACTATTAAATTATTTTCTTTCCAAAAGAAGTTGTTAAATTTTTACCTATTTACTTTACATCCTTGCTTCATTTATTCTTTTGTTTTTTTCCTTTCTCTGCCTCTTTCTTTTTTGTTATTGTTTTTTAAAATTTATTTATTTTTTAATTTGCCTTTTTTTTTAATGTTGTAACAAGAAGGTTTTTTACGAGGTTCATCCACATACAATTTAAGCTTTTATTTGGGAGTGTGGAGAGGAGCTCTGGTAGATGCGGTATTCTTCCTTAATAATCTTTGACCTGTTGGAAGGATAAGCAGCTGTGGTGTTACTCTGTTCTCCTAGAGCCACTGCTGGCTCTAACGCAGTGTGTGGATGAGTGTGTGTGGATGAGTGTGCATTCTAACGAGAGTGGAACTTTAAAACAAATTCCCTTATACCCACTGATCATTCCCTGTCTAGCCGAAGGCAAGATTTCTTAGGTTTGTACTCAGCTTCCTTCCTACTTTTGAGGAAAAACTAAAAACCTTTATTCCTCGCCTTTTGGAAATGAGATTTGAGAATCAGATTAAAAGGAGTCCACCTTAGCCTGTAGTGTTATTTGAGTCACAGGACATCATGAATCATTCTGTCAAGTTAGAACCTGCATTTTCAAATGATGCTTAGCCTAGTTGCTGATCCAGAAGAGGCACTGTAAATATTTGTTGTATGATTGAAGCAGTACCTTTCCAACTAAGGACAGCCTTTCATCTAAGAAAGCCTTGTCCTTTCTGAACAATGACTGCTTTTCAGCAACTAGAGTGAAAGACAAGAAGATCTAATCTTAATCAGGGTGGCTGAGTGTAGAAGGAAAGGTGATATCTTAGGCTAACAGCTATTAAGTTTGTAGTGTAAAATGATGTTACATTAGGAAGCAAATGTATACTCAATGCATTTATCAGTGTAGAAGTAATAAAATGTGCCAGATGTATTTCAGTGCCTGGTTCTTTTCCTCTCCTTACCCCCCTTTTCTGAAAATACAATGGTTGTATACTGCTTTCGATAATTTTGACTACTCTTAACTAGAAACTTAGATGCAAATAACACTATGTCCTAGTTCATGGGGAATATAAACATTAATGACCTCTTATTCCCTCTGCCCTCTGCCTTGTCAAAATAAAGTCCATTTTCTTCAAGCTAAAATTCCCAGTTATTACATGGTGGAGTAAAAGTAGATAAAGAAGGTTTTAAGATTCAGAATAGTTAGAATCTTGGCCCTGCTACCTATCAGTTGTTAGATGACCTTGGGTGAGTTATTTCCCTTAATCTCTAAAATGGTAGTAATTAACAGGCACTTTAAGGAAGATGGGAAGGCTTAAATGAGAACAAAAACAGAACATTTTGGTTTTTACTTGATGAATACCAAACCTATCTAGTGCCAGAAGGTCAGGTTATTCCCTTTTTTAAAAAAAATACCACTCAGCTGCTAATAGGTGGTAAGATGTTTTACAGATTGTTCTTGATTTGTAATTCTTTTGAGATTTAGTTGAAGATTTAAATGATGCTCTTCTAGCAAGTGCTGTTCTTTGAGAGTTAAGGTTGAGAAGCTGGTTGCCAGGTAAACTATACTGGTAAAATAGTCAACAGACTATTTCCAAGATATATTTAACCAATTTTTCACTTTATACATTCTGCAAAGTTGTTGTTTCTATTATATTTAACATCAAGACCCTTTGTTGTTTAGTCGCTAAGTCGAACCCTTTAGGACCCCAGGGAGTGCAGCACACCAGGCTTCCATGTCCTTCATCATTTCCCAGTTTGCTAAACTCATGTCCGTTGAGTCCCTGATGCCATCAAGATCCTAACAAGTTAGGGTAACACTAACTTGTGTTTACATTTATTTTTCTGTCACTTATCATTGAGAGGGTTCTTAATGAAGACTTTCTTCCAAGAGTTAATCAAGGCTAGGCAATTGAAGTTTGTAGTTAAGCATCTGTGCTTAAATTGTTTTCTATCAATTTGTAAATATTTTTTCCTAGCAACTTTTCCTGCAGCTATCGCTTCTTTCATCTTGAACTGGCTCAAATTCTTCCTTTCCAGAAATGTTTTTGATGTTATTACCAGCCCCTTTTCTCACATTTTCCTCACTTTGGGAGACCCAGCTTACTCTTTTTAGCCTTTCTGAGGACTAAGTTCTTACGAGTTTGTGCTCAGTATTCTTTCCTGAGTTATATCATCAGATATATTTGTGGAATGCTGCTGTACTGATAGGGTGGAGAGTAGTGAGGCAGTGGAATGGGTAATGGAAAACAGTGAATGTGTTGTGTTAAATAACAAAAATGCTTTAAGCATCAAGAAGGGGGTAATTAGACTGCTGGAATTTTCAAGAAGTGGGACGTGAGAGTGAAGAGCGAAGAGAAGGTGGCGAGGTTTACTTCGTTATCCTTTATTAATAGACCATCAGGGAGGAGTCTTGAGTCACGTCTAATGCGCAGACGACTCATCCGGAGGCGACAACCCCCTCCGTCCTACTTCGGGACACGGGGTCACCGGCCGCCAAAGGGTCTGCGTCCCAGCTGCCGGTCTCACGCTGTCGCCGCGCCGAGTCTTCCTCCGAGGCCAGCTTCTCCTTCGAGCGCTAGCAGGGAGCCGGTCCACCAGGCCAGTCCCCACCGCGCCCCGGGCTGGGGCCCGCCCAGGCTACTCTCCCTTCGGCGCAGGCACCTGCCTGGCCGCCCCGCTCGGCGGGGTCCTGAGGCGCCTCGGGGAAGCGCGCCGATTGGCTGCGGCTCGGGGCTGGTGCTTGGCTCCGGCGCCGCTTGACAACCGCAGTGTGCGAGAGGCTGAGCCGAGCGGTACCGGCTTCGGGAGGGGCAGACGCGAGGAAGGACGGACTGACGGGCTGATGGATTGACGCGCTGGGGGCAGGAGGCAGGACCGACGCGAGCTCAGACCGCCGCCCTCGCGCTCCCTCTCCAGCCCAGAACCCGCCTTTTCGGGGCCCCGTCCTCTGGCCTCCCAGCCGCTTTCTCCTCCGTGGTTTCTCCGGGCTCGACCCGGAGCCCTCAGGTGAGCGACTCCTGGAGGCGGAGGCGGGGTCCAGCTGCGCCTCGGGTTGTCATGGTCACCCGTTGCCGCCGGTCACCACCTGACAGGGCGGCGACCCTGGCGACCCCAAGGGCGGCGTTCCTGGCACGGGAGAAGGGTCTTGGCTAGGCTGGGGTGCTGGCTGGGTGGGGACTGGGGTCGTGGGTGAGGCCCCGGTGTCGACGGGTGGGGGCCAGGCCGCGACTGGAAGCCGCCGCTCCTGAACCACACCTTTGCCTCGCTGCCAGTCCGGCTTTGCCGACCGAGCGACGCCCCTCGCCCTGGCACTGTCCGTCTTTGAGCACGGTGGGTGCCCACCTCGCTGCTGCTGTGGAGCGGGAGGGGGGCTGACAACGCTGATTCTTTCTTCCTCGCCCCTCTGCCAAGCCCAAGCGACAGCCGAGGGGCGCGCTCCCGTCCCTTTCTGGGCACGCCTTGGCCCGGAGGAGGGGAGGGCGCTGCGGGGCTGGGGCAGCCCCGCGAGGGCCGGGTTGGGCCTTCCTGACGTCAGTGGTCAGTGGCTGCAGGCCTTGGGGGTCTGGGTGGAGTCGGGAGAGGGGCCGGGACTAGAATTGGAGCTGGGGTTGGACCGGAGCCCCGGGGGCGCCTGCGAGGGAGAGGAGAATGGGAGCTTGTAGAACTCATAGGGTTAAGCCGCTTACTTATGTTGGGGAGAAAAGAGATTGGGGCTCCAGCTCTGGAGCGAGGCCTTGGCCGAAAAGGGGCAGGGGAAAACAGGGGAGGCATTTGACCAGCATTTGATTTCCCCCCCGCCTCTCTGTACCCAGACGTGCAGTTAGTAACCACCCATGGTATCTGAGCAGAGCATTTTTGGCAACTTGGTTCTCTCTGCATAATGAGAGGAGAAGTCTTTGTTCCACCCAGATTCATAGGTTGTGATCCTAACACTTATTTCCCTTCCCTTGTTGGTGACTTAGAGTTCTTCAAGAAGTTAATGGCACAGAGATTAACATGTAAGGCTTGAATATGCTGTAAATATTTTTTTTCCCCCCACAGTAAATACAACTAGATTTATTGTCTCCAGGGTTGGCATGTGTTGCCTTGAAATTTTACTGTAACAGAATGGAGAAACGCCTAAGCCACTATTTTCCTTTATATAGCATATTCCTGGGTTTCATTTAGAAGGAAAATGTAATGGACAGTTTTACCTTAAGTTTTAGTGGAATGATTGCTTCTATATAGGAAGGAACAATTATTATAGTGACCAGCCAATTAAGCCATAATAGTGTATTGTTAGGGGAAAACACACACACACACACACACACACACACACACACACACACACACGCTTGAATTTGATGCTATTATAAATAAGCAGTTTTTTTGTGAAGGAATTTTAATCTGTTTTCCACCCACTTTCCCACTTCCTAATTGTCTTTTTTTTTCTTTTTGAAGCCAGTACTAGGATTATATCATAAAAGAGCAGGGTGCTATCCATTCCTAGTTACATAATGTTTTCAGTTTTTCTGTTTGTGAAGCCCCCTTATCAATTACTTACTAAACAGCATTTGATATGCTTGACATATGCTGCAGTTTGAGAAACATTTCAAAATAAGTGTGAAAAGATGCAGTTTTCCTTAGTAGTTTAGTAAGCTGCAAATCAGATTGCCTGGATTTAAGTTTCCCTTTGCTACTGACTGTAATCTTGGAAGAGCTGCTTAGAGACTGTTGACTAGTCTAATTTCCAAATGATAATACCTGCTTTTGTTTTAGTCTGGGAATGAGCTGTGAAGCTGAACAAAATAAAGTATTTGAAATCACTTTGGAAACAAAATTTAAGACATCTGTTGATTACCTTTTAATAGAATGGAGAGTTGACAGGATAATTAAAAATTCCTGAATGATCTATTTAGTAGATCCAAGACCTTATTTCTTACAATGGCCTTAAGGGGCTTATAGAAACTATTAAAATACATCTTTACTCCTTGGCAGAGGTTCTTTATTACTGTGGTGACATGGCGAAAGGGTGTGTTCTTTCTGTATGTGGGTCACGATTGGTTTCCTGGTTTCAGTAGGACGTTTTCATAGTTTAGAAAATAAGGCTATGGCCAATAACTCTTAACTTGAGTTTCATTTGGTATTAAATAACCCTTAGTGTACATCATTGATTCTTGATCAAGAAATAGTGTACTTTATCTCCTCTGCCCTATGGTTTTCAAATAGGAGTATTTGAGATAAGCTGAAATGTGCCAAGAAGTAAATTTGTGACCACAGAATATGACACACATTTATGGAATTGTCATCAATTTCCCTTGACGACTTGGATAAAAATTTTTAAAATATAGAAAATAAGGCTATGGCCAATAACTCTTAACTTGAGTTTCATTTGGTATTAAATAACCCTTAGTGTACATCATTGATTCTTGATCAAGAAATAGTGTACTTTATCTCCTCTGCCCTATGGTTTTCAAATAGGAGTATTTGAGATAAGCTGAAATGTGCCAAGAAGTAAATTTGTGACCACAGAATATGACACACATTTATGGAATTGTCATCAATTTCCCTTGACGACTTGGATAAAAATTTTTTAAAATATTAAGGTGAGGTGAAGTCACTCAGTCGTGTCCGACTCTTTGTGACCCCATGGACTGTAACCGACTAGGCTTCTCCGTCCATGGGATTCTCCAGGCAAGAATACTGGAGTGGATTGCCATTTCCTTCTCTAGGGGATCTTCCCAACCCAGGTATCGAACCCGGGTCTCCCACGTTGGAGGCAGACACTTTAACCTCTGAGCCACCAGGGAAGCCCTTAAAATATTAAACAGAAGATATATGGAGAATGTAATATTAACACTAATTTCTAAGGTAAAATTCAAAGAAATTATATGTTTATAGGCTTTGTGGGGATGGGTTCAGTTTCTTTTGTCATTTTCGAGAAAAGTTTTAGAAGAATTGCCTTAGTCCTGGTAGTTCAGAGGTTAAGCGTCTGTCTACAATGTGGGAGACCCGAGTTCGATCCCTGGGTCAGGAAGATGGCCTGGAGAAGGAAATGGCAATCCACTCTGGTACTATTGCCTGGAAAATCCCATGGACAGAGGAGCCTGGTAAGCTACAATCCATAGGGTCGTAAAGAGTGGGACACAACGGAGCGACTTCGCTCACATTACTCAGCTAATGAATGAGAGATTACTTCATAGGACAGGAAATAAGTTGAGTTCACTTTCTGAAGTTTTGACATTAGGTCCCAAATTACTTGAATCCTAACTCTCCTCTCTTGTTTTCACCCCTATACAGACCTGAAGTTTATAATGGAAAGGTCACAGAATTTCAGACCCAGTTGTCCCATTCTTGCTTCTGCACTTTTTGCAGTGGTAACCTGAGACAAGTAACTAATGTCTCAGAGTATTAGTGTAATCTTAGGTAAGATGAAGTTGGAAAGTTGTGAGAATTAATATAGATGACGTATGGAAGTGTTTAGCACAGGACCTGACACAGTGGCTGCACAGTAAATGTTAGCATGTTTTCCCTTCCCATCTCTGCATGGTAGGATATTAACATTCCTTCAGACACATTCTTAGCAAGATACCTCAGAATTCCTCTGAACTTCCATGAAATTTTGTTATTTTTTATGTTACTCTTTATATTTTATGTATGTTTTTGTACAGAAGACTTTAATCTACATCTTTAGGTTATAAATCCATTGCTGACCCTTGTCTAAGAATACTTTTTTTTTCCCATTTAATTTTGAGACCATTGCATTGAATAGCCAAAACTTACATATTTCAACTGATTTTTCTTTTTCTTTTGAATTTGTTTTTGAGAAAAAAGATACCATTACAAAATACCACGCCCTCCTTTATAAGCCTTTCTTTTGTGTTTTATCTTCTTGTTCACTGTAGTAACTCAGTCATTGTAACTCAGGGATGCAGCATGATGCTAGCACATGTACACAAGTATTTTTAAATGAGTACTTCAAACGTGTTTCTACAAGTAGGAGTCTCTCCATGTGTCATCTTTAACATAGTTGATCTAATCAGGATTCCCAATGTTTTAAAATTACACCTAGCTTTTTTTTTTTAAAAAAGGTAAACTTTTTCCAGATTAAATTTTTATATTTTATTCACAGCACAGTAACTCTTCCAGAAAATTTTCCAGAAGATCCCCTGGAGAAGGAAATGGCAACCCACTCCAATGTTCTTGCCTGAAAAATTCCATGGACCGAGGAGCCTGGCAGGCTACAGAACATGGGGTCACAAAGAGTCAGACATGACTGAGTGACTAACACATGTAACACACAGCTCTTCCGTAGCATGTTATTAGCAACCCTTTTGACACATTGTCCGAGGACAATGTCCTTTATGAGTTCTAAAGGAGGAGAAATTTACGTTGCACCAGTCACATTCACGTCACTTTGTTAGGAAGTTGATCTCATTTTACAAGTCAGCACTATTTTAGAGAAAAAGTACTACATGAAAAATGGCATAAAATTTTTATACTATTTATAGTTGATGCCTTTGATTCAAATAATGAATTCAAATAACTCATTCGAGAAATGAATGAAATTCTATGACTAAGTGCCAAGTTTTGTGAAACCTATTGAAAAAGAAAACGGAACTTATATAAAAATCTTTGATAAAGCTTTATAGAACTGAGCTAAAATTGGTGCCTTAATGTCCATTTTGATTTAACATTTTTCCTTTCTTTGCTTCCAGTTTTATTGAGATATCATTGACAGACAGCACTGGATAAATTTAAGGTGTACATAATAATTTGACTTGCATACATTATGAAATAATTATCATAAGTTTAGTGAACATCCATCATTTCATATAGATACAAAATTTTAAAAATAGGAAAAATATTTTGCCTTGTGATGAGAACTCTTAGGATTTACTGTTAACAACTTCCCTGTATAATATTGTTGTTGTTTAGTTGCTAAGTTGTGTCCGACTCTTTGTGAATGCATGGACTATGTAGCCTGCCAGCCTCCTCTGTCCATGGGATTTCCCAGGGATCAAACCCAGGTTTCCTGCATTGGAGGCACATTTGTTACCATTTGAGCCATCAAGGAAGCCCCCTGTTTAATATACACCAGTGTTAATTATTTTTATCATGTAGTACATTACATTCCTATTACTTGTTATCTTTTAACTGGACATTTTTACCTTTTGATGGCCTTCGTCCAATTCTCCTTTCTCCTTCTCATTACCCCTGATAACCACAAATTTGGTCTCTTTTTCTAAGAGTTTGAAGTATAATTTTTGAAGACTATGTAAGTTCCTGTTATATAACATAGCAATTTGATATTTCTATGCATTTCAAAATGATCACTGTGATAAATCTAGTCACAATATGTCACTCTATAGAGACATCACATATTAATAGTTATTGTCTTAGTCCCCACACTGTACATTTCATATCCATCACTCACATATTTTGAAACTGGAAATTTGTTCTTAATTTCCCTCACCTGTCTCTTCCTCCCCTTACACCTTCCTCTCTGACAACCACCTGTTTGTTCTTTGTATGTGTAACTGTTTCTGTTTTGTTTTTTGGATTTCACATATAAGTGAAATCATTCAGTATTTACTTTTCTCTTATTTCACTTAGCATAATACATGGCAAGATTTCATTCGTCTTTTTTTTTAAGAATTATTTATTTTATGTTTGGCTATGCTGGGTGTTTGTTGCTACTCAAGGGCTTTCTCTCGTTGTGGCAAGTGGGAGCTAGTCTTCATGTGGTGCACGGGCTTCTCTTTGCAGTGGCTTCTTTTGTTGCAGAACACAGGCTTCAGTGCAGGGTCCTCAGTAGTTGTGGTGATTAGGCTCAGTAGTTGTGGCTTGTGGGCTTCGTTGCTCCACGGCATGTGGAATCTTTCCTGACCAGGGATAGAACCTGGGTCCCCTGTATTGACAGGTGGATTCTTAACCATTTGGCCACCAGGGAAACCTTTCATTCATTTTTTTGGCTGAGTGTATTCTGTTGTGTACATGTGTGTGTGTACCACCTCTTTCTCCATTTATCTATTAGTGTGTACTTAGGTTGCTTTTGTGTCTTATATTTGTAAATAATGCAGCAATGAACATAGGGGTTCTTATGTTTTTTCTAACTAGTGTCTTCATTTTTTTCAGATAAATATCCAGGAGTGGAATTGCTGGGTCCTATGGTGGTTCTATTTTTAATTTTTTGAGGAATCTGTTTACTGTTTTCCATAGTGTCTGTACCAGTTTACATTCCCACCTGCAGTTCACAAGGGTTCTGTGTTTTCCATATCCTTGCCAGCAGTTGTTATTTATTGTCTTTTTCAATAACAGCCATTCTGACATGTGTGAGGATGTCACTGGTTTTGATTACTATTTTCCTGCTGATTAGTTGGACATCTTTTCATTGCAGTCTGTATGTCTTTGGAAAAAAATATGTTTAAATCTTTTGCCCATTTTTTAAATTGGGTTGTTCATTTTTTGATGTTTTATGAGTTCTTTGCATATATTGGATATTAACCCTTTTCTATATATATTGTTTGAACATTTTCCCAAGTTTTGCTTTTTAAAAAATATTTTTTTGAGAGCTTGGAAATAGAATTGGGTTGGTTTTCTTTCTAACTTTAGGAAAAGTTTTTGAAATGAAATTCTGGGAAGTACAAAAAAGTATCTCACAAATAGATGATGTAAAGCAACTTTAGGTGTCTAGTTGTGCTCGTTGTATAGTACCCACATTATGGGAATTGTTAATTTCATTGTGTACAGTTGTTGACCAGACCACAACTGGAGGGAGTACTGTGTTCTATTTCAGGTGCTTTAAAGTGAGGTTAACAGTCGTTCAGAGGAGAGTGACTAGTATTGTAGGGAATCTGGAAGTTATATGAAGATTGGTTGAAGGAAGTAGGGGAATAGACATGATGACTGTCAGACTCAAATGTGTAAATTTTTAACATAATAAATTTTTATTGTGCTGACCCTGAAGACATACCTAGATGAAAGCAGATTTCAATGCAGTTTGGAAAACAAAATGCCTTTTTATACTTGTGAAAAATTGCAGGAATTCTGCATTATGTATTGCTGTGTAACAAATTACCCCCAAACTTAGTGGCTTAAAACAGCAAATATTCACTTTACTGTTTTTGGAGGTCAGTAGTCTACCATCCCAGCTGGGAGCCTCTGAGCTTAGGTCTCTCTTGAGGTTGCAGTTAAGCTTCTCTAGAGCTGTGGTCTCACCTGAAAGCTAGACTGGAGAATGATCTTCCAAGCTCAGTGACTTAGACCTCTCTTCCTTGTTGGACTGAGGGCTTCCAGTCTTCACAGACTGCTGACTGAAGACTTTCTTCAGTTCTTTGTTACTTGGATCTTTCTACAAGGTTTCCTCATGACGTGGCAGCTGACTTCCCCCAGAGAGAGCAGTTTGAGAGAGAGCACACATCTGCTCTTGGAATGGATGTTACCATCTCTTTATAAATCTTGGAAGTGACACCCCAACTCTTCCAGTCTACACTTGGGTACAAGTGAGTTACTAAATCCAGTCCACACTGAAGGGCCAGGGACTATGAAAGGATGTAAAAACAAGAATAGTCTCACTGGTGACTGTCTTAGAGACTGAGACACGTACCTTGGGTGGGGTATAGAAATTTTCTGTCATTGGAGGCGTTTATGTAGACATTGGCAGGCCATCTGTCAGAGATGTGTTCAGATATTCTATACTAAAAAAGAGAGTGGACAAAGGTACCTCCCAACTTAATTCTATGATAAGTTTATAAATGCTAAGGAAGTAGAAAAGCTAAGGATGGAAAACTCAATTAGTGGGTATATAGTATACATACTATTGTACTTCTTTCAGTAAATGCTTATATAGTTGTGGTTTTTTTAGTACCTTTTCAAGTTTTTGTGACTCAGTACATTTTCTTATGTTTCTAAATATTCTGCTGTATAATAGATACAGTTGTATACCTACTGACAAACTCTTTTATGTATATTCAGTTTTTGAAGCACACTCAAATATCTTAAGTTCTACTTTTCTCATTGAAACAAGTGCGGGAGTAAAAAAAA
>SJYC01055290.1:0-19935 GCA_006408675.1 Madoqua kirkii | reverse complement strand
GTAAGCATTAATTTGTGATTAGAATTTTAAATTAATTTTTATTAGAAGCATTACTCTTAAAAACATTGTGCCTATCTTTTTTTTTTCCCTGCCTATCTTTTTTACATGTGTTTATAAGGTTGAAATTTTACTTAATAAACATTTGAATTTTTACCATAAGCTGCTATGATAATTTAAGGAATAAACATTTAAAACTTATAAAATTCTTTGCAAGGTTAATACCTAAAACTTTTGACTCTGAGGGAGGAGACCTTGAGTTTCTTATGCTTAGCTCTGCCTAATGTCCAATAATAATTCTATAGTCAAGTGTTGGCATTGTTTCTCATTAGTAAGATTCACATTTTGAATAGTTCTAAAGAAGTTACTTGCTTTGGTCTGACCAAACTTAACCCTCCATAGATCCGTGACATAATTTGTGAACTTTATGAGTGGAAAAGTATTAAAGTCTGAGACTGGAGAACTCAGCAGAGATCCAGTAGACCTTAAACAAACCCGCTGAACCATGTTGTAAACCAGTGATCTAAAACAGTGTATTATTAATATTTTGCCACACCTGTGTGGCATGTAGGAGCTCCCAGACTAGGGAGGGACCCCATGTCCCCTGCATTGGGAGCATAGAATCTTAACCACCAGCGAGGTCTATAAAAAAGTATATTATTTAAGAATAAAACAAAATTTTCACATACTTCCTTTTTAGATCTAAAATTCTTATGCTTTAAATTAGCACCATAATTTTGCTTTTGGTTGTGCTCCAAAGACTAAGTTATGTTCAGCAGCAAAGCATTGTAGCAACACTTGAAACTTACCTAGTTTCAATTTCAACAGCAACTATTGAAATTTATCTAGTTTCTTCTCCCTCTTCTGGGATGGTATCTAAAAGCATTCAGAATGATACAGCATTTGACATACCGTTGTCTTTTGTCCTGCAGTACAGCCTGTAAGAAAACCAGGCTGTCCTGAACCCCTGGTAATAGAATTATTTACCTTTATCCCAAGAAGGTTGGGAAAGCACCAGAATCTGCTGTGGAGTGTGCCCAGGCCAAATTCCAAGGAATTCATGCTGTGAGACCTAAAGTTCTTATGAAAGTCAAAGTGAAAGTTGCTCAAGTCGTGTGTGAGGCTTTGCGACTCTGTGGACTATGTAGTCTGTGGAATTCTCCAGGCCAGAATACTGGAGTGGGTTGCCATTCCCTTCTCCAGGGGATCTTCCCAACCCAGGGGTCGAACCCAGGTCTCCCAGAGCATTGCAGGCTTATGAAGTTGTCTAAAAAGTATAGACCAACATGTAGTGGTTCCATATGTGCTACATGTGTTTGTGACAGGATTAAATGCACTTTCCTTATCGAGGAGTAAAAAATTGTTGTGAAAGTATTGAAAACACAAGCCAGAATGAGAAAGCTAAATTAAAAAATGAAGCTTTTTTTGAGTAATAAAAAGATCAAAAAGACGTAAAATTAAAAAAAAACAATATTTAGACTTCCCCATATTCGATATGGGTTTTCAAAGGTACTTTCAAATCTGGTTTGTTTTAAAGTCAAAAGTTAAACAGCTAAGGGACTCCCCTGATGGCTCAGTGGTAAAGAATACACCTGCAGTGGAGGAGACACAGGAGATGTGGGTTCGATCCCTAGGTTGGGAAGCTCCCTTGGAGGAGGGCATGGCAACCTGCTCCAGTATTTTTGCTTGGAGAATCCCATGGACAGATGAGCCTGGCGGGCTTCAGTCCATAGGGTCCCAAAGAAGCAACTGAGCACTCACCCCCAGATGCAAACAGCTGGAGTTCTTTCCATCTAAATTTTTGTTTTCACTTTGGAGGTTTCCTTCCCTCCTGTCATTTTCAATACTGCTTGTGTTTTGATGGCAGTATTCATTTGGATAACATAATTTAAAAATTAACTGGAGTTTATTAAGTAAAGGTTAGGAATTATATTTTATCAGACGTGATCTTTTAAAAAAAGTAATCTTTAAATTCATTTTAGTATCTTACACAGTTGAGCTAATAATTTTGTCTCTCTAGCTAAGAGTATATTTAAAACTTTGATTAGATTGTTGTTGATGTAGACTTCTAGCTTATTTACCCACCCTATTAGCATTGTTTAATAGAAAAACTATGAAAAATGATAGAACTATGGACCTCTGTTGGAATAATTTTTTACATTATTCGGTTTCGATGAAGGCTTTTCATTTTGGCTATTTAGATGACTGTGTATCCATTTTATGTTGTTCCTTGTTTTTGTATTGTTGCCCTTTCTTTTCTTGAAAATCAATGTGATAACAATAGAAAGAACTTTAGTCAACGTATGGTTCCAGTCTTGTCTTAGAGTTTTTGTCTACAGTCTTTTCTTCCTTCTCTCCCTTCCTGTTTCTGTGTCTCTCTTTGCCTATCCTCTCTGTCTCTGTATTTCTGTCTTTCACAGTCAAAAATTCTAATTTTCATTGTTACAAAGCTTAGGTTCGGGATTGGGGAGGAGAACGCAATTTCTTGCCTGTCAAGATAAGTCAACACAGATGCTTTAAGGAAGTAATGAAAAATTAATCTGAAAATTAATCTAAGTATATATATTTGCCTCCTTTTTACTCCTTTGTTTTTTGCTACACAGTTAAATAGGTTCCTTCAGTTACTTTTAAGAAATTTCATGGATGGCATTGACATCAATATTGATATCGGAATTTATGTCCTGACATATTTCTGAAAGAAATACTCAGCTGCTAGTGAGATGTTCAGCCTTGATATAAATGCTGGGCTAAGTTTTTGAGCATACAAAGCTTTGTGTCTTCATCTGTAAAATGGAGATAACCTTGTCAGTCTTATGATTGTTACAAAGATCAATTAAGCAATATAAGATCCTACAATAGTTTTTTGTGCCCAATAGTTTTTGCATTGTAAATATAGCAGTTAATCCTGTCTTTGGACTTGCCTTGTGGCTCAGTTGGTAAAGAATCAGCCTGCAGTGTGGGGGACTTGGGTTCAATCCCTGGGTTGAGAAGATCCCCTGGAGAAGGGAATGGCTACCCACTCCAGTATTCTGGCCTAGAGAATTCCACGACAGAAGAACTTGGCAGGCTATAGTCCATGTGGTTGGGATTCTTCTGTACCTGGTACCTTGATATAGAACTTTTGAGATCTAATTCTGTGATTTTTTTTTTCATTTTCATGGTTTTTTTCTGTTAAATTAAAACTTTTATTTGTATAAAAAATGTATGTATAATTAAATAATGCATGAATATATATTAGTTATAAACCATTCAGATGATGTTGAACGATGAAGAGTAAAAAAACTCCCTTCAATCCTTTCCTTTCCTAGTTCCCTGCCCTCCATCCAATCTCATTCTTCTTTTCATAGGTAACCACTCTGAACAGTTTGATATGTATCCCTCCAGCCTCCCTTTGTCATTTATTTAAATACAGAGATACTATGCTCTCCCTTTTAAAAGAGATAAATAGGCCTATTTATATTCATTGATTCATCACGTATTTGTTGATAGCTGTATTTTTCTGTAATGTGTCTTTTTACTGTTAAGGTACACTAGATATACATCATTGCATTAATATGAATTTACCAAAAATTAGTAATTCTCCTATTGATGAGAGCTCGGTGCATTTCTGATTTTTCTCTGTTACAAGCAAATCTTAAAGAACATCTTTGTATATGTTCAGTTCAGTCAGTCAGTCGTGTCTGACTCTGTGACCCCATGAACCACAGCACGCCAGGCCTCCCTGCCCATTACCAACTCCCGGAGTCCACCCAAACCCATGTCCATTGTGTTGGTGATGCCATCCAACCATCTCATCCTCCTTCGTCCCCTTCTCCTGCCCTCAGTCTTTTCCGACATCAGGGTCTTTTCAAATGAGTCAGTTCTTCGCATCAGGTGGCCAAAGTATTGGAGTTTCAGCTTCAGCATCAGTCCTTCCCATGAACAGCCAGGACTGATCTCTTTTAGGATGGACTGGTTGGATCTCCTTGCACTCCAGGGACTCTCAAGAGTCTTCTCCAGCACCTCAGTTCAAAAGCATCAGTTCTTCGGTTCTCAGCTTTCTTTATAGTCCAACTCTCACATCGATACGTGACCACTGGAAAAACTATAGGCTTGACTAGATGGACCTTAGTTGACAAAGTAATGTCTCTGCTTTTTAATATGCTGTCTTGATCATAACTTTCCTTCCAAGGAGTAAGCGTCCTAATTTCATGGCTGCAATCACCATCTGGAGTGATTTTGGAGCCCAGAAAAATAGTCAGCCACTGTTTCCCCATCTATTTGCCATGAAGTGATGGGACCACATGATCTTTCTTTCTGAATGTTGAGCTTTAAGCCAACTTTTTCACTCTCCTCTTTCATTTTCATCACGAGGCTTTTTAGTTCCTCTTCACTTTCTGCCATAAGGGTGGTGTCATCTGCATATCTGAGGTTATTAATATTTCTCCCGACAGTCTTGATTTCAGCTTGTGCTTCCTCCAGCCCAGCGTTTTTCATGATGTACTCTGCATCTAAGTTAAATAAGCAGGGTGACAATATACAGCCTTGTCGTACTCCTTTTCCTGTTTGGAACCAGTCTGTTGTTCTCTGTTCAGTTCTAACTGTTGCTTCCGGACCTGTATATAAGTTTCTCAAGAGGCAGGTCAGGTGGTCTGGTATTCCCCTCTCTTTCAGAATTTTCTACAGTTTATTGTGAACCACACAGTTAAAGGCTTTGGCATAGTCAATAAAGCAGAAATAGTTGTTTTTCTGGAACTCTCTTGGTTTTTCGATGATCCAGCGGATGCTGGCAATTTGATCCTCTGCCTTTTCTAAAACTAGCTTGAACATCTGGAAGTTCACAGTTCACATATTGTATATGTATTTTTGTACATGTTTGTATATTTTTGCAGAATAGATTCCTAGAAATAGACTTGGAATTGGTAAGTCAAAGAGTATATACATTTAAAATTTTCATAGATGAAAATTTTATACTGTCAAATTCTCTCTCCAAAAGTCTGTCCCAATTATATTCTTTCTTTCATTATGTATTTTTAAAGATTTTTGGTCATAGTGTGCGGCATATAGAGTTTTATTTCCTCAACTAGGGTTTGAACCTGTGCCCACTGTGGTGGAAACATGGAATCCTAACCACTGAATCCCCAGGGAAGTCCCCAGTATTCTTAACAGAGTGTGTTTGAAGGGGCATTTACTCACACTCTTGCCAACTCTAGATACGATAAGGTCTTTTAAATTTTGCCATTGTTGGTATCTTATTTTAATATTACTAGTGAAGCTGAACATCTTTTCATCAATTTTTGGGGTTATTTTTAGTGCTGTGAATTGTTCAGCTGGAATTTGGGGGGAGATACTGATTTGAAGATGCTATTTTTATGTTCTGGATGGTAATCTTTTAACCGTTTGTATTATATTTGCTCCTTGTCCCTTATCTATTACCTTGTTCATGGCAACTTCTGTTAAATGGAAGATTTACATTTTACATTTTTAGTGCCAAATTTGGGCTTCCCTGGTGGCTCAGAGGTTAAAGCGTCTGCCTCCAATGCGGGAGACCCGGGTTCAATCCTTGGGTCGGGATGATCCCCTGGAGAAGGAAATGGCAATCCACTCCAGTATTCTTGCCTGGAGAATCCCATGGACAGAGGAGCCTAGTAGGCTACAGTCCATGGGGTCGCAAAGAGTTGGACACGACTGAGCGACTTCACCTTACCTTACTAGTGCCAAATTTGGAAGTTTTTAAATTTACCTTTTCTGGATTTTATGCGACTGAATTGCACAGCATGTGTCTACCTATCTTGTACATTTTTTTTAGTACTTTAGTAATTAAATGTATTTTAAAAATATTTGTGGGTTTGAATATTAAAATAATACCAATACTTTTATCTCATAAAGAAAGTTTGAAATAATATTTGAATAGAATCTGAGGAGAGGGTCTCAGTTTATGAAAAAAATACAAATCATTCTGAAATGTTATTGCTTTGTTATATAAATAATGAATATATTCCTTATATGTCTAATTATTTCCAGTTATTTGCAATTGGAAAGTCATTATGTTTCATGTGTGTGTTGTTTTAGTCGCTCAGTTGTGTCTGATCCATTGTGAGTCCATGGACTGTAGTCTACCAGGCTCTTATATCCATGGGCTTTCTCTGGGCAAGAAAACTGGAGTGGGTAGCCTATTGCTGCTTCAGGGGATCTTCCTGACCTACGAATTGAACCAGGGTCTCCTGCAGTGCAGGCAGATTCTCTACCAGTTGCGTTACCAGGGAATATATGTTTCATATGTAATATTTAACTTATAAATATATAAATTTCATATAAAAATCTTTAAAATTTTTGGAATAGGTAATAATTGCACATGGTCCAAAATTTAAAAGGTACAAAAGGGTATATAGTGATACCATTTTTCTTCTTTATTATCCATTCCATTTCTGTTGTTTATTATCCACTTTTCCCTCTTGGAGACAGCCAGTTTTATCAGTTTCTTGTGTCTGTTGCCAGAGATATTTTATGCATATATACAACGTATTTTTATGTTAATTAATTCTTTTCTTTTTATAGCTATATAAAGCTGCACCTGCTTTAAATGTAATTTGTTCTTCAGGCTAAAAATCACTCACAGTTCCAGAAGGTAAATTAAAATAATTGATGAATAGAGAACAGCTGTCAGCAGTGAGAAGGGACACATGCTGCATCCGTGCTAGCTGATTAGCAGACGTGACAGGGCCTTGCAGTTAGAAGGGCTTTTCTTTTGTTTACTTAAATGATCTAAAACAAATCTTTCTTTTCCCTTCTTAAACTGACCTTAGAATCAGAGACTTCTGATTATTCCAGACTTGATATTTCCCGCTAAGAAAATATACTTCCTGTTATTGAAATGTGAGTTAAAACAAGTATAAAACTTGAAGGAAAATCATAGAAATTAGACAAACTAAATAACCCTCTTATTTTATGTGTGAAGAAATTGAGGCCAGTAGAAATTAAGTGACTTGCAGTGTCACATTGATATTCCTGAAGGACCAGATATTTGCAATTAGTAATCTGGCAGCAGTGTAAGTTTTTGGAATGCTCTTTTATTTAAGAGCTAGGAAGTTTTTTCCTCCCTCTTTTTTTTTTTTTTTAAAGGAGAAGTTACAGTAGTCTAACATTGCAGTTTGATATTTTATAAAAAATCTTCATGCTATTTCATTTCCTCATCTGCATTTTCACCTGTAAACTGGAATGGTGAAGCACTGTAGTTCAGCATTAGGCACTCTGTAATTCTTGGAAAGTTAAAAGAAAAAAGTATTTATTGTTTAGGATGGAGATAGGGATTAATGGAGGCTTTCTTAAACACTTTTTTTCTTGACTATAAAATATTTAATGGATGTGCCCTAATTCCCTTAATCTTATGCTTTTGAATCATTCTTAGCCTTCTGCATTTTATTCCTTTGTAATTTGCATTATAAGTTAGTGAAAGTACCTCATTGCAAAGGGACATTTAACTACCTATTTGTGTTTGGTTAGAAAGCTGATATTTTTTCATATCTATGTATGGAAATATACATAGAAGTCAATATATTTCTGTTGTCATTCTTTTTTTTCTTATCTATTGCTAACATTTTACCTTTAATCTTAGATTTCTAAAAGTAATTTTATTTTTTTCCCTCTAATACATTCTTTTAATCTTGATTCACTTAGTTATCAGCAGGAGTCCATATAGAGACCGCATCTGGAATTTAGTTTCTGTAGATGTTAATTGTATCTTAGTACTAAAATACTGACTTCTGTCTAGCTCATTTCCAGATATATTTACTTTTCTAAAAAACTTTTTTTTCCTTCATTATTAAATATAAGTAAACATTGATTTCTTAGAGGAAAATTCATAGAGTTCATGTTTTGTGGTTTATTTTTTAATAGCAGATCTTTTAGTATGAAAATACTGAGACAGTCTGATCCTCCCTACCCCAATTTTTTTTTCTGTTTTCAGTGGAATATACTTTATTGTTGGCCCTATATATTATAAATTCTGCTTGGTGAGCACGCATGTACATGGGCTGGCATATCTATCTAAGATGTTGTCAATGCTGATTTGGCTGAATAGGTTGAAGGGCTGGAGCTTTATCCTGTAGAATGACATTATTTTGGCTCGCCATGAGATCTTAATTCCCTGACCAGGGATCAGACCTGGATCATCAGTAGTGAAAGCATAGATTGCCTAACCACTGGACCACCAGGGAATTCCCTTGAATGGGTTTTATTTTATTTATTTATTTATCTAATAAGTAGATTAAACATGTATTTCAAGTACTTATTTTAAATATATATATATATTTTCAAACTTTTCTTTTGTGTTGTGAAGTCGCTCAGTCATGTCCGACTCTTTGCGACCACATGGACTGTAGCCTACCAGGCTCCTCTGTCCATGGGATTTTCCAGACAATAGTACTGGAGTGGATTGCCATTTCCTTCTTTTGTGTTAGAGTATGACTAATTAGCAATGTTGTGGTAGTTTCAGGTGAACAGTTAAGAGACTCAGCCATACATATACATGTATCCATTCTCTCCCAGACCTCCCTCCCATCCAGGATGACACATAACATTGAGTCAAGTTCCATGAACTATACTATAGGTCCTTGTTGGTTATCCATTTTTAATGTAGCAGTGTGTACATGATCTTCCCCAACCTCCTAACTATCTCTTCCCCGTGACGACCATAAGCTTTTCTAAGTCTGTGAGTCTCTTTCTGTCTTATAAGTAAGTTTATTTGTATCATTTCTTTTTAGATTCCAGGTGTAAGGGATGCCATGCAATATTTCTCTTATTCTGTCTGACTGACTTCACTCAGTATAACACTCTCTAGGTCCATCTGTGTTGCTGCAAATGGCCTTATTTCATTCTTTTTAACAGCTGAGTATTATTTCATTGCCTGTATGTACATCTTCTTTGTCCATTTCTCTGTCGATGGACACTTAGGTTGCTTCCATGTCTTGGCTATTGTAAGCAGTGCTGCAGTGAACATGGGGGTGCATCCTTTTGGATTATGCTTTTCTCCAGATATATGCTCAGGAATAGGATTGTAGGGTCATATGATAGCTCTATTTTTAGTTTTTTAAGGGCCGTCAATACTGTTCTCCATAGTGGCATCACTGATTGATGGACATGAATTTGTGTAAGCTTCGGAGTTGGTGATGGACAGGGAAGCTTGGTGTGTTGCAGTCCATGGGGTCTCAAAGAGTCAGACATGACTGAGCGACTGAACTGATAGTGGCTATACCAGTTTACATTCCCACCAACAGTATAGGAGGGTTCCCTTCTCTCTACACCCTCTCCAGCATTTGTTGTTTGTGGATTTTTTTGATGATAGCCATTGAATGGCTTTTAGAAGAGTTGGAAACAAAATCATCTACTCTGTACTTTTTTTTCCTTGTAGGATAATTGCTCTACAATATGGTGTTGGCCTTTGCCATATATCAACATGAATCAGCCACAGGTATACATAGGCCCCTCCCTCCAGAGCCCCCTGGCTGCCATGTCCCACCTTATCCCATCCCTCTAGGTTGAGCTCCCTGTATTAAACAGCAGATTCCCACTTGCTATCTGTTTTACATGCAGTAATGTATATGTCTCCATGCTGTTCTCTCAGTTTGCCCAGCCTCTCCATCCCCTACTGTGTCTACAAGTCTGTTCTCTGTCTGTGTCTTCATTGCTGCTCTGCTACTCTGTACTTTTTAAGAGACATTTCTTCATTGATTTTTTCTTTTGCATCTTAAATTAATTCAAGTAATAATTATGAACATTTATGTACTTTCTGTCTCATTAAAAATAATTTTAGTGGTCCCTAAGATAGTAGAATCTTAATGATTTACAGTCTCCCTGAGGGAAGAGGAAAAGGCATTTATTACTGAATTCTACTTCTCCGAATTAGAGGAAAATCTTAGCTTTGTAGTGATTAATAGTTTAAGGAGATTAAAAAATGTTGATGAATTATTCTTTTATATGTTATCTTTAAAACTATATACAGCTAGGATTTTGGGAGCTTCTACAAATGCTGCCGTAACACAGAGTGTGTTCAAAAAGAATAATTCTAAAATATAGTCATTATGTACCTATGTTTTATGTTGTATCTAGCAACAGTAAAGTTTGTAAGAGTTAAAATTCTGGATTGGATAATTAAAGTATACTTTTCTACTGGAAATTCTACAGTATAGAATTAAAACTTATCTTTTAAATTAATTTTTTAAAACCCTGAATAATTTCTGTTAATTAAGATATATTTTTTGCATTTATTCAAACTCTAAGTATAGCATCATTGTAAAATATGTATTGTTAGAATATACTATTTCTTTTAGGCTTTATTGATTGATCAGAAATGATGGCAGCATGAAACTTGTGGTTATGATTTAAATTTAAGTGGGACTATTGCCATAGATTCATAGTATAATAACTCTAGAGTTACTTAGTATTAAACTGAATGTTGAATAATATGAGGCCTATAAACTATTTAATATCATAGTGTGTATTGAATGTTAGAAAGTTATGGTCTCAATTCTGTATTAGGTTGTGTAATTGGTATATGGTGGTTTAAATGAAGTGCTCTCTAAGAACTTTTGAGGCAGCTTTACAGTTATCTTTCTGGGAGTTAAATTAGTAGTGGCTCATTGGTAAAGAATTCTCCTGCCAAAGCAGGAGATGTGGGTTTGATCCCTGGGTCAGGAAGATCCCTTGAAGGAGAAAATGGCAACTCACACCAGTATTCTTGCCTGGGAAATCCCATGGACAGAGGAACCTGGTAGGCTCCACAGGGTTGCAAAGAGTTGGGCATGACTTAGTGACTAAACAACAACAATTCTTTTCTAGTAAGAACAATCTGAAGATTTGGGGAATGCTAAAGTCAGTGGGCTCTAGGAGTAATCTCAGAGAGACAGCTGTGAAATATCAGAATTTATTGAATGGAAGTATCATTAATTTTATTGTACAAAGTCTTTTGAACAGTCTATGAACAGAAGAGTAGTCAGCTCAGAAGACAGCAAAGGGAAATCCAAAGTATGAGAAATTGGGTGACTAGCCTTTTGGGGGAGAATTTGTGATTTGTCTGTTTCCTGAGGTAGGCTTGTCCTTACTGTAGAGATGGATGTATGAGATTAGCTTAGTCTGATGTCATTACATATTTGAATCATAATTACTTTCCCATGCTCTGTCCTTTGTTTACTCCGCCTAAGGAAAAAAATACGCTCATCTGGTGAGCATTCTAGTCTGCCACATGATTGTAATTAATTCTCATTATGAAGAAATAAATTGTCGTATAAATAGTAAATTGAAAAAAATAAACCTGTATGCATCCATGTATATATATTTCTGTGAATTTGATTAAAGATAATTGGTCCTGTAGGAAGGATGCTGTTTTATCTGATCACGTTTGTTTGCAACCATTCTCCTTAGCTTGCTATTCTTTTATATTGCTCTGAGCCTGGACTTTTGAAAACCAACAACTTAGGGCATTTAAGTTGTGTCGTCTCATGAGAATGTTGACCTAATGCTCTTCAGAATTCCTCTTAGTTCTAATTCTTCATGATTAACTTATGAGCTCAGTTGTATCACTGCAGACTTAAGAGGTAAGAAAAGGGATTTGAAAGAACTGAAATATCACTGATATTTATGTTGATAGTACCAGTATTACTTAAAGTTGCACGTTTCAATCAGCCTTGTTTTATTTGGTTCCAAAGTATAGAGTACAACATTTTACGTTTTGTAAACTTCTTAAGGGCAGAGTGAATATAGGACAGTGTATATCACAAAGAAAAGATAGCCAGTACTTATTGAATGAATATATAGGACATGACTAAACATGGTTTGGATATTTGTGACTTTAAAAATATTCTTCATTGCAAATTTTATACATATGTATGAGTAGACAGAATAATATTATCTTAGTTCATCTGAGGTTCTGTAACAGGATACCATAGACTCGGTGATCTATATATAGAAGAAATTTAGTGCTCACAATTCTAGATGCTGGGAGTCGGAGATAAGGGTGCTAGCACGGTTAGTTTCTGTGAGAGCCGTCTGCCTAGTTGCAGACATTGTATTCTCCTAAGAGAGAGGGCTAAGCTAGCTTTTTGGGGTCTCTTTTACTTTTTAATTATTATTTTTTAATTTAATTTTTCATTTTTATTTGGCCATGCCGAGAGGCAGTGCAGGATTTTAGTTCTCCAGCTAGGAACTACTGGTTGCCCCTTGCAGTAGACGTGTGGAGTCTTAACCGCTATGTGTATAAGAGACAGCTTTTCTACTGGAAATTCTACAGTATAGAATTAAAACTTATCTTTTAAATTAATTTTTTAAAACCCTGAATAATTTCTGTTAATTAAGATATATTTTTTGCATTTATTCAAACTCTAAGTATAGCATCATTGTAAAATATGTATTGTTAGAATATACTATTTCTTTTAGGCTTTATTGATTGATCAGAAATGATGGCAGCATGAAACTTGTGGTTATGATTTAAATTTAAGTGGGACTATTGCCATAGATTCATAGTATAATAACTCTAGAGTTACTTAGTATTAAACTGAATGTTGAATAATATGAGGCCTATAAACTATTTAATATCATAGTGTGTATTGAATGTTAGAAAGTTATGGTCTCAATTCTGTATTAGGTTGTGTAATTGGTATATGGTGGTTTAAATGAAGTGCTCTCTAAGAACTTTTGAGGCAGCTTTACAGTTATCTTTCTGGGAGTTAAATTAGTAGTGGCTCATTGGTAAAGAATTCTCCTGCCAAAGCAGGAGATGTGGGTTTGATCCCTGGGTCAGGAAGATCCCTTGAAGGAGAAAATGGCAACTCACACCAGTATTCTTGCCTGGGAAATCCCATGGACAGAGGAACCTGGTAGGCTCCACAGGGTTGCAAAGAGTTGGGCATGACTTAGTGACTAAACAACAACAATTCTTTTCTAGTAAGAACAATCTGAAGATTTGGGGAATGCTAAAGTCAGTGGGCTCTAGGAGTAATCTCAGAGAGACAGCTGTGAAATATCAGAATTTATTGAATGGAAGTATCATTAATTTTATTGTACAAAGTCTTTTGAACAGTCTATGAACAGAAGAGTAGTCAGCTCAGAAGACAGCAAAGGGAAATCCAAAGTATGAGAATTGGGTGACTAGCCTTTTGGGGGAGAATTTGTGATTTGTCTGTTTCCTGAGGTAGGCTTGTCCTTACTGTAGAGATGGATGTATGAGATTAGCTTAGTCTGATGTCATTACATATTTGAATCATAATTACTTTCCCATGCTCTGTCCTTTGTTTACTCCGCCTAAGGAAAAAAATACGCTCATCTGGTGAGCATTCTAGTCTGCCACATGATTGTAATTAATTCTCATTATGAAGAAATAAATTGTCGTATAAATAGTAAATTGAAAAAAATAAACCTGTATGCATCCATGTATATATATTTCTGTGAATTTGATTAAAGATAATTGGTCCTGTAGGAAGGATGCTGTTTTATCTGATCACGTTTGTTTGCAACCATTCTCCTTAGCTTGCTATTCTTTTATATTGCTCTGAGCCTGGACTTTTGAAAACCAACAACTTAGGGCATTTAAGTTGTGTCGTCTCATGAGAATGTTGACCTAATGCTCTTCAGAATTCCTCTTAGTTCTAATTCTTCATGATTAACTTATGAGCTCAGTTGTATCACTGCAGACTTAAGAGGTAAGAAAAGGGATTTGAAAGAACTGAAATATCACTGATATTTATGTTGATAGTACCAGTATTACTTAAAGTTGCACGTTTCAATCAGCCTTGTTTTATTTGGTTCCAAAGTATAGAGTACAACATTTTACGTTTTGTAAACTTCTTAAGGGCAGAGTGAATATAGGACAGTGTATATCACAAAGAAAAGATAGCCAGTACTTATTGAATGAATATATAGGACATGACTAAACATGGTTTGGATATTTGTGACTTTAAAAATATTCTTCATTGCAAATTTTATACATATGTATGAGTAGACAGAATAATATTATCTTAGTTCATCTGAGGTTCTGTAACAGGATACCATAGACTCGGTGATCTATATATAGAAGAAATTTAGTGCTCACAATTCTAGATGCTGGGAGTCGGAGATAAGGGTGCTAGCACGGTTAGTTTCTGTGAGAGCCGTCTGCCTAGTTCAGACATTGTATTCTCCTAAGAGAGAGGGCTAAGCTAGCTTTTTGGGGTCTCTTTTACTTTTTAATTATTATTTTTTAATTTAATTTTTCATTTTTATTTGGCCATGCCGAGAGGCAGTGCAGGATTTTAGTTCTCCAGCTAGGAACTACTGGTTGCCCCTTGCAGTAGACGTGTGGAGTCTTAACCGCTGGACCACCAGGAAACTGGGTTGTCTTTTACAAGGGCACTAATCCTAATCATGAGGGCTTTGTCCTCATTACCTAACCACCTCCCAAAGGTCTTTCCTCCTAATACCATCATTTAACGTATGAATTTTCGGAAGACACTAATGTTCAGACCATAGCAAATATTATGAACCTCCATTTACCTATTACCTTACTTTAATAGTCATGACTATTATTTTTTCTTTACTTCCTGCCGTGTGCCTTTTGTACTATTTTGAAGCAAATCTCAGACTTCATATCAATCTGTAATTCCAATGTTTATCTCTTGAAGATAAACACTTAAAGAAATCATAGCTATACCTATATCATACCTCAGAGAATGACTTGGTTTTGACAAATATTGCATTAATTTCACTTTGAATACCTGTACTAATTATTTCCAAGAAACTTGTTATGTGTAGTTTCCATGTAGTTAGTAATGCTTAGAAGTAAAACAGTAGAACTAATTTTTGTTTTTATTTTGTTTAATATTTAGGCTATCGACATGACGGCTGAAGAAACAGTGAATGTAAAAGAGGTTGAAATCATTAAGCTAATCTTAGACTTCTTGAATTCAAAGAAGCTTCACATTAGTATGTTGGCCCTTGAGAAGGAAAGTGGAGTCATAAATGGCCTGTTTTCTGATGATATGCTTTTCTTGAGGTATGATTTCATTATCACTGTAAGGTTTGTAGCTCATTCCAAGAAATATTAAGTATTAATAAGATAATAGGTACAATATAAGTAGGTCTTTTTAAAAATATAAATTTATTTATTTTAATTGGAGGCTAATTACTTTACAATATGGTATTGGTTTTGCCATACATCAACATGAACCCATCATGGATGTACATGTGTTCCCCATCCTGAACCCCCCTCCTACCACCCTCCCTGTACCATCCCTCTGGGTCGTCCCAGTGCACCAACCCCAAGCATCTTGTATCCTGCATTGAACCTAGACTGGTGATTCATTTTTTATATGATATTACACATGTTTCAATGCCATTCTCCCAAATCATCCCACCCTCTCCCTGTCCCACAGAGTCCAAAAGACTGTTCTGTACATCTGTGTCTCTTTTGCTGTCTCCCATACAGAGTTATCATTACCATCTTTCTAAATTCCATATATATGCATTAGTATACTGTATTGGTGTTTTTCTTTCTGGCTTACTTCACTGTATAATTGGCTCCAGTTTCATCCACCTCATTAGAACTGATTCAAATGTATTCTTTTTAATGGCTGAGTAATACTCCATTGTGTATATGTTAGGTAGGCCTTTATAATCATGAAAAGTAAGTATAATTTTTTAATGTTTATTTTTATAATGAGAATTTACAAAATAAAGTTTTCTGTAGAGTATCCAAAGATGCATTAAAAAGTCACAACTCTGTTATAGTTGTGGCATCATGTAAAAGATACTAGATTAAGAAATCAGAGACTGTAAACTTAAAATATTTCTGAAATATCTATTGTAGCTATAGAAATAAAACATACTCATATAAATATATTCTTTGTAGAAAATAGAAAAATAAGGAAGAAAAATCACCTCACCATCCACACAGTTTTTGATGCATATTAAAAAATCAGCAATTCTGTTTTGGATTTATAATTTGTATCCTGCTTTATCCATTAACATTATAAGAATTCTCTGTGTGATTATAAATTTTTGCATTTAAAGTTTTCAGTTTACTTAATTTCCTAATAATTTCCCTATTTTAGACAAATTGTTTCCAGGTTTTCTTAAATGCTCTACTGAGCTCTTTCATACATATGACTTTTTCTGTATCTTGGATTATTTCCTTACAACAAGTTTCTTGGAGATAGAACTGCAGAGCAAAAAAGGAGTTAACATGTTTGCCAAATTGGAAAGCTAAATATATCCTTCCTTGAATTGGATGGAAAAAGAAAAACCCAAATTTCCAGACAGAAATGTATTCTGTGCTTATGTGGTACCAAATGTCCTTGACAGGGAGTACAGATTCTTGGATATGTAGCATTTTGTGAAATGAAAATGACGTGTTTCTAACTCATGAAGAAGGAACTTTTTAAAAAGCTTTATTATATCAGGAAAGTTTATTTAAATTCATTGCACTTCCCTGTATTTAATATTATGAATGTCACTGAGCCCTAGAGAGCTTAGTCAATGAAATGTATAGCAGGAACCAATGCTAAGGCAGTATTCTTTGGGCTTTGTCTTTCAAGCATTGCTGTTCTTGGAATAGTAGTGGCTCTCTGATATCCCTCTGCAGAAACCCGTTGGTTTGTGGTGAAGTTTTACTGGTCTAAGGTGAAATGCAGAGTTAAAGAATAGTAAATTTTTCATTAAACTAAATGTATTCTTCTAATATATTCATCTTAAAGGGTTCACCTTTGAAATTATATCCTTCCTACTTTTTAAATGTTAAAATGTCCCTTTATAAAATGATTGTTATATATTGTGATTACTTTTTATTACTATTCATTCTTTGTAGAATTTTAAAAGTTGGCAATCTTATGTAGATCTCTTGCTTGTTTCTTCTTTTTTAAATTTTCTGTTCTAAAAATGCGTAAGTAGGGAAATAACTTTTAAGAAAGAACACTAATCTAAAAGCCTTATAACTTTTGGAAGTTCCCATAGACCACTTTAAGTCAGAGAAACCTGGTATTATTCATTACTGTTTTCATTCTCAGAATATGAACTTTAGTATGTATTAAATTTAGTTAAATGCCTCCAAGATGTTGAAGTCACATTTAGAGCAGTTTTTCAGCCTTACTACTGTTAACATCTTGTTGTGTGAGTGTGGGAGTTGTCCTGTGCATTGTAGGATGTAGGATATTTAGCAGTTCCTCTGACCCATACCCTGTAAATGCTGGTCACACCCCAGTTGTGACAACCAAAAATGTCCCCACACAGTGCCAGATGTCTCCAGGGGGCAAAGCTGCTCCAAGTTGAGACCCACTGACTTAGGGAGACTGGGACATACCTACACACTGGCTCCTAAATAATAGAGAATAACTTTAAACTGTAAGACTAGTGAGGAAATAAATAAACTTTTAGATTTAGTTCAGTGTTTTTACGTAGGTGAAGAAAAACACATTTTAGAATGAGGAGTGGGTGCAGGTTCAGAGATTCTTCTCAAATAGCATATGTTGTTAAAAATAATTTGTGGGAAAAGTTAATTTTATTTTAGTGGTTGAGGAATCAAGTAAAATGTTAATCTTATTACCTGCTTTGTGATGTTCTAATGCTATCTTGTCATCTATTCTGCTTTTAATTAATTAGTGTAACCCAAATTTGATAGTATGCATGGATTTTTCTTTATATAGGCAGCTAATCCTTGATGGTCAGTGGGATGAAGTTCTTCAGTTCATTCAGCCTCTAGAATGTATGGAAAAATTTGACAAAAAAAGGTAAGATTTCATATGAAACTTTTTAGTATCTTATCGTTGGTATAAGTGTAGCAAGACAAAGCAATAAACAAAAATCTAAAAACAAGACTGTTAGCTTTCCTAGCACATACTGCTCTCAGTCCCATTGAGTTGGAGCATTTCTAGAGGACAGCTTGCATGTACTTCAGTTAGTTGTCTATCTGATATATAAAATTAGTCAACGGTGCCTATATATAAAACATCACAAGGGCCTATCTGAAACAGTTGTTTCTTCATAATACTGCAAAGATTTTAGAGATGACATTCCATTGTTTCCTGACCTCCATTATTTCTGCCAAGAGTTATTTTTAATTCTCTTGTATATAATGTTTCTTTTTTTCTTCTTCTACTAGCTGCCTTCAAGATTTTTTCCTTGTCATTGGTTTTCAGCAGTTTGATTGTGCCTAAGTGTGATTTACTTGTATTTTTCCTGCATGGGATTTACTGAGGTTTTTGGATCTAAGTTTATGTCTTTCATCAAATTTGAGAAGTTATTTCTTCAAAACCTTTTTCTGCTTCTTTCTCTTCTCCTTCTAATTATATAGTATTAGATTGATATTGTTTCACAGTTTTGAAGCTTGTTCCTTTTTGAAAAACATTTTTTCTATGTATTCTTTAGTCTTGATTTACCTTCAACATTTATTGACACTTCCTTCAGTTAGTAACCTGCTCATAAACAGTGAATTTTTCATTTCAAATATTGTACTTTTTGGTGGCAGAATTTACTTTTATTTATAATTTTTCTGCTGAGATATTCATATCTGTTTGTTCATTGTGACTATATTTCCCAATAAAGTCCTTGAACTTATTTTTAATAACTGTTCACTAATAGTTCTTATTTACTAATTCCAACTTCTGGGTTATGTCAGGCTCAGTTTCTGTTGATTGCCTTTTCTCTTGACTATAAGTCACTCTTTTTTCACATGTCTCATCATTTTTCAAAATATATTCTGCACATTGTGGATTCATTGTTGAAACTATGGTTTTGTGTTATCTTCTTTAGAAAATTACTGATTTTTATTCATACAGGGAATATACTTTGTTATACTCAGAATGCAAAGTCTGTTCCTCACCTAACAGCCATCAGTTGAAATCTCTGCTCAGTTATTTAACCTTCAGTCTGTTGCTTTTGCTGGGCTGTTTGGAGTCTCCCTTGCATCTTGAGTTTTAGGTATGGCCAAGGTTTTAGGCACAGTTTATACAGTAGATTTTGATATATTTTTCACTGTGGTTTCCTCTTGCTTTGGATCCTCCTACCCGCTCTGCTGGAGATCAGTGGAGAAATAACTCCAGAAAGAATGAAGGGATGGAGCCAAAGCAAAAACAATACCCAGTTGTGCATGTGACTGGTGACAGAAGCAGGATCCAGTGCTGTAAAGAGCAATATTGCATAGGAACCTGGAATGTCAGGTCCATGAATCAAGGCAAATTGGAAGTGGTCAAACAGGAGATGGCAAGGGTGAACGTCTACATTCTAGGAATCAGCAAACTAAAATGGACTGGAATGGGTGAATTTAACTCAGATGACCATTATATCTACTACCGCGGGCAGGAATCCCTCTGAAGAAATGGAGTAGCCATCATGGTCAACAAAAGAGTCCGAAATGCAGTATTTGGATGCAATCTCAAAAATGACAGAATGATCTTTGTTCATTTCCAAGGCAAACCATTCAGTATCACAGTTATCCAAGTCTATGCCCCAACCAGTAATGCTGAAGAAGCTGAAGTTGAACGGTTCTATGAAGACCTCCAATACCTTTTAGAACTAACACTCAAAAAAGATGTCCTTTTCATTACAGAAGACTGGAATGCAAAAATAGGAAGTCAAGAAACACCTGGAGTAACAGGCAAATTTGGCCTTGGAAAGCGGAACGAAGCAGGGCAAAGACTGATAGGGTTTTGCCAAGAAAATGCACTGGTCATATCAAACACCCTCTTCCAACAACACAAGAGAAGACTCTACACATGGACATCACCAGATGGTCAACACCGAAATCAGATTGATTATATTCTTTGCAGCCAAAGATGGAGAAACTCTATACAGTCAACAAAAACAAGACGGGGAGCTGACTGTGGCTCAGATCATGAACTCCTTATTGCCAAATTCAGACTTATATTGAAGAAAGTAGGGAAAACTGCTAGACCATTCAGGTATGACCTAAATCAGATCCCTTATGATTATACAGTGGAAGTG